>JAQGDQ010002419.1:0-56156 GCA_030141605.1 Tubiluchus corallicola
ACATAACCTACACAAGATACTTTTCCCTCTTCGTTTACAAGTAGACGAAACAAAAATTTTTCTTTTTTCCTTTTTTTATATTTATAGGCAAATAAAAGTGTTTCTAATTCCTGATTAATATAGTTAATAGAAGTTTTCAGTTTAGGTAATTGAGTTGGAACCGAAAGTGTTTCTTCCCCTTCTGATAGATGCTTAAGCAAATTACAATCATTACTATCATTATTAAAATAGTAGTATGTTTTTTGTGAAAAGAGGTTGATGCTATTAGATAATATGAGAATGAGCACTAATTTTTTCATTAATTTATAGTTTTTGATTTCACCATTTCCATCTATAATTTTAAGAGCATCTGCTGGGTCTATTGAGCTAAATGGACCCACAGAAATATTTATTCCATCACCAGTAGCGGAAGAGCGTCCCCACCAATCATCTTTTGTAGATGCAGAATTTACATTAACTTCTGTTCCACTAAAACCAGTCACTATATCTTGTAAATTTGCTAACCCTCCAAAGAAATACCCCCGGTTTTGTAGTTTAGAATTCCCCAACTTACCGAAGTATCCTCATTCACCCTGACTGAAATTGTAAGAACCAAAGCCCAAACTCATTGAAAAATCCGTTTGCCCTCCACTATTAATATCCTAATACACCTGTAATATATAAAATATTAGTAGAAACTCTTATTATACATTGCATATTATTTTTAATTATTTATTTGAATTTAATTTCTTTCTCACGTGAAGGAAAAATAATGAATAGACCATCATTACTAATTGTTACTACTATAGCTCCATAAAGACGCTTATCTGTTATAGCGTTAAATTTTTTTATATTTCTCTTTGAAGGATAAGTAAGTTTTGTCTTTTCCGGTAAAAGCCTATTTACAAAATCTTCATTGGGACTAATGTAAAATTCTTTGTTCTCTTCTATAATATTTAAGAAACTTCCTTGATAAATAACACCTTTCTTTATAAGGGTGTCTTGTGTTAGATATTTATCCGATTTTATATAAAAAAGATAATAAACAAAAAAAGTATCATTTGAATGTTCTACAACATAATACGTCGGAAAAAAAGAACGACACTTGACAAAATAATGACTTGTATCCGTAAGATATATTTTGTCTATTTCTATATATCTATTGTTTTGGCTAAAACAATCGTATCCAAATAAATGTAAAAAGATAAATAACTTAATAATTGATAATAGGTGCTGCATACATTCCAATTTGTCTTGTTAATAATTGAAGATTTAAAAATAATTACCTCCACTATTAATATCCTAATACACCTCTAATATATAAAATATTAGTAGAAACTCTTATTATACATTGTATTATTTTTAATTATTTATTTGAATTTAAATACTTTCACGTAAACAATAAATAAAGAATCGACCATCATTACTAGTTTTTACTGCTATAGTTCCATAAAGACGCTTATCTGTCATAGCGTTAAATCTTTTTATATTTCTCTTTGAAGGATAAGTAAGTTTTGTCTTTTCCGGTAAAAAGCTATTTACAAAATCTTCATTGGGACTAATGTAAAATTCTTTGTTCTCTTCTATAATATTTAAGAAACTTCCTTGATAAATAACACCTTTCTTTATAAGGGTGTCTTGTGTTAGATATTTATCCGATTTTATATAAAAAAGATAATAAACAAAAAAAGTATCATTTGAATGTTCTACAACATAATACGTCGGAAAAAAAGAACGACACTTGACAAAATAATGACTTGTATCCGTAAGATATATTTTGTCTATTTCTATATATCTATTGTTTTGGCTAAAACAATCGTATCCAAATAAATGTAAAAAGATAAATAACTTAATAATTGATAATAGGTGCTGCATACATTCCAATTTGTCTTGTTAATAATTGAAGATTTAAAAATAATTACCTCCACTATTAATATCCTAATACACCTCTAATATATAAAATATTAGTAGAAACTCTTATTATACATTGCATATTATTTTTAATTATTTATTTGAATTTAAATACTTTCTCACGTAAACAATAAATAAAGAATCGACCATCATTACTAGTTTTTACTGCTATAGTTCCATAAAGACGCTTATCTGTCATAGCGTTAAATCTTTTTATATTTCTCTTTGAAGGATAAGTAAGTTTTGTCTTTTCCGGTAAAAAGCTATTTACAAAATCTTCATTGGGACTAATGTAAAATTCTTTGTTCTCTTCTATAATATTTAAGAAACTTCCTTGATAAATAACACCTTTCTTTATAAGGGTGTCTTGTGTTAGATATTTATCCGATTTTATATAAAAAAGATAATAAACAAAAAAAGTATCATTTGAATGTTCTACAACATAATACGTCGGAAAAAAAGAACGACACTTGACAAAATAATGACTTGTATCCGTAAGATATATTTTGTCTATTTCTATATATCTATTGTTTTGGCTAAAACAATCGTATCCAAATAAATGTAAAAAGATAAATAACTTAATAATTGATAATAGGTGCTGCATACATTCCAATTTGTCTTGTTAATAATTGAAGATTTAAAAATAATTACCTCCACTATTAATATCCTAATACACCTCTAATATATAAAATATTAGTAGAAACTCTTATTATACATTGCATATTATTTTTAATTATTTATTTGAATTTAAATACTTTCTGACGTAAACAATAAATAAAGAATCGACCATCATTACTAGTTTTTACTGCTATAGTTCCATAAAGACGCTTATCTGTCATAGCGTTAAATCTTTTTATATTTCTCTTTGAAGGATAAGTAAGTTTTGTCTTTTCCGGTAAAAAGCTATTTACAAAATCTTCATTAGGACTAATGTAAAATTCTTTGTTCTCTTCTATAATATTTAAGAAACTTCCTTGATAAATAACACCTTTCTTTATAAGGGTGTCTTGTGTTAGATATTTATCCCAAAATAAATTATAAAAATAATAAACAAAAAAAGTATCATTTGAATGTTCTACAACATAATACCTTGGAAAAAGCATAGGACACTTGACAAAATAATGACTTGTATCCGTAAGATATATTTTGTCTATTTCTATATATCTATTGTTTTGGCTAAAACAATCGTATCCAAATAAATGTAAAAAGATAAATAACTTAATAATTGATAATAGGTGCTGCATACATTCCAATTTGTCTTGTTAATAATTGAAGGTTTAAAATATGGGGATGAAGATTAAGGGGAAGTGTTGGTACTCCTACTGACCATAATGACCTTGAAACGTGATTAACACAACTAAATCCCAGTGCATTCCATTTTAATTCACCAACACCCCATAATCCATCTCCTAATTGTATATTATTAGTCATTTTCTGCATCATTTTAGAATTGACGTTTTGTAATTTTATCACCCAAGTTCCATCATTATTTGGAAAGTTAGGATAATCACCATTTCCATCTATAATTTTAAGAGCATCTGATGGGCTCTCTATTGGGGAAGCTGGACCCACAGAAATATTTATTCCATCACCAGTAGCGGAAGAGTGTCCCCACCAATCATCTTCTGTAGATTCAGAATTTACATTAACTTCTGTTCCACTAAAACCAGTCACCATATCTTGTAAATTTGTTAACCCTCCAAAGAAATACCCCCAGTTTTGTAGTTTAGAATTCCCCGACTTACCGAAGTATCCCCATTCACCCTGACTGAAATTGTAAGAACCAAAGCCCAAACTCATTGAAAAATCCGTTTGCCCTCCACTCAACAAATGATTACCTCCACTATTTATGCTAGAACCACCCGCAATAGCCAAAGTATTCGCAAAAGGAATGCCACTACCTGCTATAGCTGCTCCTGTCACCGCACTTGCTCCTCCTATTATATACCCAAACATTTCCCAACCTTTAGCATCATTAGCCTCTCCTATCTTGTAGCCACTATATCCTCCTATTATTGCTCCTACAACGGCTGCTGCTAAAAATATCCACTCCCCATCAGGATCTACAAACATCATAGGGCTATTGCCCATAGCTTGGTAAGGTGAGTGCATCTGCAAAGCAGGATCTACTGCAAACCACCTTCCCAAATTAGCATCGTACTGTCGTGCGTGAAAATCGTGCAAGTTAATATTAAAATACTCCAAATGCTCCTTGCCCGTGTAGAGGTATTGGCTTTTTACATTATCAGGTAGTTCATTTCTACTTAGTTTCTCTATCGTTTGTCCATAAGGGTAGTAAGCCGTTTCTTGTAGCACCTCGCCCTTGTTGTCAGCAACTACTCGTGTATGCCCCAAGTGGTCGGTGAGTAACACTGCCTTTGTGTCCTCTTCCTCACCC
This sequence comes from Tubiluchus corallicola, assembly GCA_030141605.1. Classification (NCBI taxonomy): domain Eukaryota; kingdom Metazoa; phylum Priapulida; class Priapulimorpha; order Priapulimorphida; family Tubiluchidae; genus Tubiluchus; species Tubiluchus corallicola. The sequence goes on from JAQGDQ010002419.1 coordinate 4,289, forward strand.
TTCAAGGTATAGCCTAAAGGGTTACTCACAAGTACAAGCGTATCATTAATATACAGATACGCACCTTGATAATCGTATTTTAGCAAGAGGCTATCGTTTTTGTTAAATATCTCACGTCTTAAAAGTGAGCCATCCGCTATGTAGGTGTTTACTATCTTTCCTTTGCCTACTACCTCCATTGTATCAGGTAGGTTGATGTCGTTGTAGCTAATACGTAGTCCCTTGTAGCTATCCTCCACCAAGTTACCCAACTCATCATAAGTATAAGTGCCTAGCACTTCTTCGGGTGTTTGGTCTTTTTCATCGTGCGTTCTGCGTAGGTTCTCTTGTATGGCAAGGGTGTCTTTTAGGTCTATAATGCCGTCACCATCCGCATCCATATAGCTAAACTGTGGGGTACTGGTAATAGTTGTGTAGGGCTTCCACTCCGTGCCTTGCTCATCTTCGTCCCTTGGGGTGGCTGTGCTTCCATAGTGCAAGCCCAATGGCAATATGTCGGCTGGCTCTACTAAGCCGCTATTGTCCATATCACCCGGATATACTGTTATCTTTTGCAGGCTTTTACGGTGTAGAGTGGTGAGTTGGTTGCCCGTGTATTCATACTCCAAATCATCCAAGTCGCCATACACTTCATTACGTAGATGTCCCTTGCGGTGTAGGGTAGTAATGTTCCCGTGTTTGTCGTAAGAGTAAGCTGTGTTGTAAGTGTTCTCCTCTTTTGTGTCTTGGTAGTAGATAGCTCTTGTCAGTTGGTTAGCATCGTCATAAGAGAAGGCATAGCCTGATAGGGGTGTGTTTTTGGTCTTCCACTCCATAGCTGTAATGTTGCCGTTGTACATAGGGGTGTTGCTCATATACTCGTGAGGCTCGTCATACTCTATCCTTTCGTAAAAAAGCTGTTCGTTTTTGTCGTTGTTAGTTTCTATTTGGGTAAGGCGGTAGTGGAAGTCGTAATGGTAGTTTGTTCTTATTTGTCCTTCATACAGTCGTTCATAGCTTTTGTTGCCTTTTTCATCGTAGCGGTAATAGGCTATTTCATAGGTGTTTTTGTCTCCCTGCTCTTGGTAGTGGATGGATTTCAACATGTCGTTGTGGTAGTATTGGTAATCCTTACGTGCAAAGTGTTGCTTGTCAAAGTCTAAGAAGTTTTTGTAGGTAAATAGTTGTCTTACTCTGCCATCGAAATGGTAGTTGGTAAATACTGCGTCTATTCCGCCTATGTTGTTGGAGGAGAAGGATTGTACTACTCTGTTGTATTTGTCGTAGTATATTACGCTTTCTATCCATTGGTCGGTGCCAAGTATGCGGGTTCGTGTGCCTGTTACTTGTGTCTTTACGTTGTGATAGGGCTTGCCAAGGGGTTCGTAGGGTGGTGCTGACTGTGCAAAGGGGAAGTCGTAGTCGTCGTAGTGGGTTTCTGATAGGGGTATCTTTTTTCCGTCTTTTTTTATGCCTGTGGCTATTACGCGGCTGTAGCGGTCGTAGTCTATGTAGGAGGTGTTGCCTTCTGTGTCTTCTTCTTCTATCAGTCTGTCTAAGTGGTCGTAGCTAAGGTGTATGGTACCTGCTTGTGGTATGTGTTTGCGGATAAGGCGTCCTTTTTTGTCGTGGATGAATTGATAGACGTAATGGTGATTGTTGATATCTCCTTTGGATAGTGGGGGGAGTATGGCGGTAAGGTTGCCATAGTGAAAGTCGTAGTAGTAGAGTGTGGTTAGGGTTTCTTTGTTTATCTGGCTTTCTCTTTTGAATAGTTGACCTTTGTATGAGGTGTATGTGGTGTGTTGTATGCCTTGAGGGTCGGTGGTACTGACTATGCTTATGTAGCCGGGGGGGTATTTTTTGTCTTCGTATTTTTCGGTGAATGCGTCATATTCTTTGTGTAGGAAGATGTCGGTGTTGGCGTAGCGTTCAATTTTGGTAGTGTGGTTTGTGCCTATTTGGTATTTCTGTCCAAAGCCACCTTGTTCTATTACTTGACCGCGTGGGTTGAATATGCTTTGTGCGCTGGGTATGTCTGTGTGGGCTTGGTTTAGTATGTTTTCCCAGTTGTGTAGGTAGTCGCCTTTGATGTTGAGTTGCATTGGCATATAGCTAAAGGGTTGTCTGCCTGCTATGTCGTATTTATGAAATTCTATGTGGTCGTTTTGGTAGATGGAGGCGTTCAGGTGGTTGGTTTGTAGGGGGCGGTCGGCTCCATCGGTGTAGATAATGGTGGTTGAGGCTGCTGCTGGGTTGGTGGTATTGCTTAGCTCATAGGCACTCATCCCTGATACTTTTGCTCGTTTTATGCGCACGTAGTTTTGGTCTCGGCTCTGCGGGTACAGAACGCTGCACAAGTGCAGAAAGGCCAAGAGTAAAGCAATGGGTCTCATCTCTTTTATTGTTTGTTTATTTAACTCTCATTATAAAGGCTAATACGTAGTAGGGAGGTATAATATCAAAATTATCAGTAGTTACTTTGTCTGCTGGCGATTTTAACCCGTCCTCTCCTCCATTGCTTACTCTACCACTAAAAGAACTATTCGGGTGGGTGTGTCTATCTTCATTATTCTCAGATGTAGTAGTAGCATCTCTGGTTTCATGAACTCCTCTATCAGAGCTCCTGCTACCTCCTGTCTTTCTATTAGATGGAGTGGATTCATAAGTATGTGTATGACTCCCTGAAGAGGTTATATGTATACTTGCGTCATTGCCTCTTACAGAATGATGATGTTTAGGAATATGATTCTTAGATAATCTAAATGTAGCTGTAGAGCTACTGCTGCCTCCTTCTGCATTCACATTGTTATAATCACCACTGGCAGCATCATACGCCACAATAAACCTACCACTTAAGTTGGGGGTCGTTATGAGTGAACCATTAATATCCGTGTCTGTTCTACCATCACACAAAGCCCACCCATCAGGTATAGTATTAGGGTCTCCGCTCCACATTATAATGCCTCCTATGGGTATGGTGCCGTAGCCTACAAATTGTCCTTGTGTTTCAATATTGTCTTCTGCTATTATTTTGCCTTCTGTGGCAATATCATTGGCAGTTTGTATGCTTTCTACAAAAAGGGTATCTACTTCTACATTGGAAGATATTACTCCATCTACCCTTACTACTTCACTTACTATTAATGTATCAGCAATAATGCTACTTGTTTCTAAGTTTTCTACTTTCACATAGTTTTGTTCAAAGTCGCCCTCTATGAGTGTGTTGGTTCCACTGCCTATCATTAGTTTGTTGCTTTCGTTATTTAGGTTCTGCCCTACTTTGTTACCTATTACTATGTTGTTGTAGCCATTGTTCCCTTGTGCTGCTTTGTCTCCTATGTATATATTGCTACCACCTGTTGTATTGCTTTTGCCTGCTTCGTTGCCAATAAACACATTGCCACTAGCCGACAAGCTATTTAGCCCTGCACGGTAGCCTATAGCTATGTTGTCATTGTTGGAAGTAGCATCTGGGTTTATACCTTGCAGTGCCTCTGTGCCAATAACTACATTTCGCTCTCCACTGCTTTTTTCGGCTGCTTTGCTACCTATCACCACACTATAATTGTTTGCTCCTTCTCGACTAGCGTATTTTCCTATGACTACTGCACCTGTGCTGTTTTTTGCTTTGGATGCTTTACTACCTACAATTACATTATCAGAGGATAGTGTATATTTCCCTGCCTCGTCGCCTACAATTACATTGTGTGAGCCAGCGGAATTTAATTGCCCTGCCTCTGTACCTATCATTACATTAGAGGTAGAGGCTTGTGTGGTGTTTTGTCCTGCTCTTTTACCTACAAAGGTGTTGCGTTCGCCTTGTTCTCCACTGTTAATCTTTTCTGAGCCTATCAATACGTTGGTAGTATCTATCTCTATACTGCCTGCTATCATATCTTCTAAGGCTTGATTGTTGAGACGGTAAGGCTCGTTCCACGCTCCATAAGTAGTATCGCCATTTATATCTATTTCTATAAGGCGCAACTTTGCCCATAGGTCGCCTTCCTTTCGTTCTAAGGTCCAATTAGAAGTAGCCGCACTATCAGGAGCATACATCTTTTCAACTGAGCAAGGGTCTATGGTTACCTCCAATTTACCATCCACTATTTGCAGTGTATTACCCAATACTACGCCTCCTCTGGTGCTATGGCTAGCAATAGGTAGTTCATAATAGTTGGCATTGTTTTCTACCGAAAGTAGTTTGGCCAACAAACTATCAGCAAAGTTATTGTCCGAGTATGTAGCACGATGCTCTATGCCTAGTAGCTTTTGATAGAGGCTATCTATAAAGTTATGCTCAGTGTAGTTCAGACTGTCTAACTTGATTTTAAGAACGTAAGTAAAATTTTCTTCGGAGTACTTAATACTGTCTAACTTTTCTTTGTGAGAAGTTGTGAAGTTGTGGTCGGTTTGTGAGGTGGCTCTTAGGTAGATAACACCTTCGCCTTGTTGCCCTTGATAGATTTCTAATCCATCCTCGCCTTCTGCTTTTATCTCATAATTGTAGGTAGCATTGATAAGGTCTTTAAAATCCTGTCCATTGGGTTTACTACCATCTTGAAACTTGGAGTGTAATTCACTGGGGGTTTTTCTCTCTATTTGAGAATAAGCAGTGGTGTTAAGGAACACAAAAGCAATAGCAACTGCAAAAAATTTCACTGTATTTTTCATTATCAAATTCTGTTTTATTGGTGTATATTTATATTTTTTTCATTTTCAATTCTCTGTTACATATCTTATATGAAAAGTAGTGGCAGTATCGTTTCTAATATACATTTGTCCTATTCCTAACTCTTCTATGTCCAAAGGGTCGTAGGAGGCTTTGTAGTTATACTGATATTGTTCCAGAGCGTCTTCATCTTCGTTTCCTATGTTCGAAAGTCTACCAAAATCGTCATAACCATATTTTATAGTCTGCTCTTGTGAAGAAACTTCTTGTTGCAGTTGTAGTAGGTTGGTGTATGCATAATTAGAAACATACTTACCTGCATCTACAGAGTGTGTTTTGGGTAGATTACTCGAGGTGTAAGAATAGGAAATAGGCACGGCATCTTTACCAGTATATTTCAGTATGTTGCCTTTGTTGTCGTATTGGTTGAAGGTGGTTTGTAACTCATAATTATCTGCAAGGGTATTGTAAGTTTCTATGCTTTCTACAATGTAGTCAGGGTCTTCATTGCTTCCTAATACATAGTTGATTTTTTGTCCTGATAGGAGTTTCCCGTTTTTTCTTATCTCTTGCTGTACTGGGGCAATAATATGCTTGTCCTCAAAGTATTGTTTTATAGGCTGATTGCTCTGATGCACATAAGTAATAGAAGTTTCTGTGGTCTCTACATTATCACTGGCAATTACTTTTACAGGTAGGTTTTTGTATTTACTGTATTTTTCATATTCATAGGTGGTAGTGGTAGTGATAGGCTGCCTTGCACTTTCGGCATAATCTTCGCGAATAGTCCCTTCCAAAGTTTTAGTAACTGCAGCTATATCATAGGTGCTATGACGTAAAAGATTATCATTTTTATCTATCTGTACATTGTAGCCTCCAACAGAGTTGCTCCATTTTAAACTATAATTGTTAGAAGTTTTATTGAGTAAGTTATCTTTATTGTCATAAGTTTCTTGTTGATAGAGATAAGTCCTATACACATCTCTGTCTGTAATGGTAGAAAAAAGCAGGTAGTAAGAACTAGAAGGATCTTGGCCTGCTATTACATCAGGTTTATTGTCTTCATCTTTGGCTGTTTTAAAGTAAGAAATAGTTTTGCCTTGTTCTTTGTTTGTCTGCATTACCTTGCCAAAACCTACTATACCCCCGCCTGTGGCTAACTGTTCGCCTCCGCCCTTAGGATAAAGTAAATAATGATAATAGTCCCAAAAACGTCCAACCTCATACTTTCTATTTCTGTTGAAAGGTATAATACCTTCCTCATAGTTATAAGTTATTTCTTCCATTACCTCTCCTTTTTCGTCATCCGTAGCTTTTATATTTTTTATAAAACAACCATATTCACTAGTATAGTAGTCGAAGGTTTTGTGCATTCCTGTAGGGTAGGTAATGGAGGAAAGCAAACCATTCTCTATATTGTTAAGCGAAGGGGCATAATTATATTCTTCGTACTCGTTTATACCCTCGAATTTTACTCTTAACATTTCCTTTAACGATGATGAATATTCTATATTCCGTTCTTCATTTTTTTCATTGCTGTCTATATCTAGCTCACTGGGGTATGTAAAGTTGTAAAAAGTAGATTTAGGACTTGTAAAATCTACATAGTAACCATAAAAATTCTGTTTGTAAGAAAGTCTATAAGGTAGTTTACTAGGGTTAATGTAATTAAATTTAAAAGGATTGATATTATCTCCATAGATGTCTTTCTCCTCTATTTCTGTAAGGAACATCCTTTGTGTAGTACCTGCTTGTTCTATAAAGAAACTACCACTGTGCCATGCATTTGTTTTAAAACGAAATGCAGGCGAGGAGGTAGTAACAGAATTATGATAATTATAAGTAAATGTATAGCTTTTAATAAAATCATCATCTTTCGTTTTTATACGTATTTCTCTAAGAAAACTACCTACCTCATCTATCATATCTTTTCTGTTTTCTACTGTAAAGAATTCTACTTTGTGGTTGCCTCCTTCTACCTCTTGCAACATAGGGGTATGGGCTGTAACCAAACTTTTAGCAATTCCTATTTCATTACGAGGAACTGGGGACTCATATCTGTAAAACTTATTATCCTCTATTTTGGGATAAGAATTCTGAATACAAACACCTGACAGCCTACTGCCTTGATAATACCGACTTGTTTGTTTTTTATAAGAAAAGGTTACTTTATCATTAAAAGCAGGTTGTATTATCTCTATTAAATGCCAAGAGGACCTATAACTATACGATTGACTACTATTGATTACACGTTTTTCCTGCAAATCCAAAGAATAAGCGGGAATTTTCTTGATTACTATCCCCAGAAAATTTCTCTTCCAAATTTCCTCAAACTTTGAAGTATAACGTACAATTTCACTTGTATTTTCTATTTCCATCTCTTCTATGGCTTCTTCTTCATAGCCAAATCTGTAAATAGTGCCATCTTCGGCAGTAATAGTAAAGCCATTAATGGTTGAAGAAGAAGCATCCATCTCTATTTTCAGGTTGTTATCGTTGGCAAGAATATTAATTCTGTTAGAAGCGGCTCTTCTGCTAATAGTGAATTTACCGTTTAAGTTGCCACAAGAAAAATAAAATATATCAGGGTGGAGATCGTTATCTTTCATTTCTTCGACTGATGCCCAATTATCCCAATAGCCTATCTTTTCTTTTGTTTCATTTTTACTATCTACTACACCGTCATTATTATCTTCAATAATAGATTTTACTTGGGTTGTTTTCTCATCGGGGTAGCCTTTTACTACACGAGTAATCACTCCGCTTGCTTGTAAGTTCCATCCCATACCTACCCAAGAAGCTAGGTCATCTACTCTTACTCCGTTGGAATGATACACCAAGCTAATGGGCACGGATAGGTGGGTACTTTTCAGGGTGTACAAAGGAATGCCTACATTAATAGCTCCTGTGTAAAGGCTAGAGGCGGTAGAGGCAGAACGTATCAGCCCTGCTACTGTGGGTGAGGGTACAGTAACCAAACTACTACTACCAGACAAGGCTCCGAACTCGTCACTGCTCATTGAAGTAGGAACACCTTTATGTAAGGATTTTAACATCAAATGACTGGTAGTATCTTCTTCTGCTGCTGTATCTTCCTGTTCAGCTGGAAGATAGGGCTGGGCAGAAGTCAAGCTAAAAGAGAAAAGAAAAAAGAAAAAAACACTCTTTCCTCTCCCATAGATACAAAATAAAGACAAAAATATAAATGCAAGTGTTTTCATTTGTTAAAACCTCTTAGTTTAAGATAATTTTCTTACTGACAATAAAATCATTATAGACCGTTTGTATCAAATAAATACCTTTGGGAAGAAAAGATAAATCAAAAGTAGCTATATCTTTTTTGGGTACGGTGGTTCGCACCACAGACCCCTCCTCTCATTGCTCTAACTTCTACTATCTCTTTTTCTACCCCGTATTCATATTTGATATTTACAATACCATTTGTAGGGTTAGGATAAAGTATAAATTGATATAGCTCAGTGTTTTTCGAAAGGTGTTTCAAAGAATATTCGCCTATGTAAATAGTATCGGAAGTAGAAAGAAGAGGAATGGCTTCTCCTTTGTGATTGTTTGCCATATAAGGATGAGCAGACACAGAGATAAAGTCCTTGGTTAAACCCTCTTTTATCTTTACAAAAAGAGAGAGTACATTTTCTTTACTGTCTAAAAAAAAGTTCTCATTCAAACCTGTAACAGCATAACGCAGCAGCCCTTCACTTTGATTTTGTTGATATAGGTCAATATAATCCTTGCCTCGCTCTCCAAAAGTGCTGCCTGTGGAAAGTGCAATAGAATTAGTGTCCAAGTCCTGTGGGTTATAACGAATGTCAAAAGCTATACCATAAAGAAGTTCTATATTATCTTGAGGGTAGAAATTAAAAACCACCACCTCATCCAAACGCTCACGAGATAAAACAGGAGTAGGAGTTTCTACTTTTAGCAGCTCTTGCGAGAAAACAGAACAATTTAATAGAAAGAAAGATATTAAATTTAAGCAAAATAATCTCATAAGACTAAAAGATTTTAAGAAATTAGGTGTAAAATATCTTAACTTAAAAAACACAAGTTTACATAAAAAAACTCTTTTGTACAAAAAAATATATTAAGAATTAGCAATATATTCTAAGTAGTTTAAAACCATCCTTAAATTCAGTTACTGCTAAGTACAATACAAGTTTTAGAAACTTTCATCTTTTAGTTTTTGGCAATAAAAATAGGCAATGAATGAAAAATTAAATATTAGTATACCATTACCTTATTTTGTTATAAAGACTATCTTTGTAAAACTTAAATATTTAACTCCTATTTAACCTTTATTTATTAGTCAACACAAACAAGCTAATATGAACAAAAAAGTAAGTATTAAAGATATTGAAAAAGAAACAGGTATTTCAAAAGGCACAATCCATAGAGTATTACACAAAACAGGCTATGTAGCAGACGGAACTAGAAAAAAGGTACTACAAGCAGTAAAAAAATTAAACTACAAACCAAACTTACTTGCAAGCACATTAGCTTATAATAAAAAACGAACTTTTGCTACTTTAATTCCAGACCCTGCAGAAATTTCTTTTTGGAAAGATGTAGACAAAGGCTGTAAAAAAGCCATCAAAGAACTTTCTTTCTTTAATATAGATGTACAACGTTTCTATTTTAGCTTAAAAGACAATGACTTCGAAGAGCAAAGCCAAAACATTTTATCCATAAAAGACGTATCAGGAGTTGTATTTGTCCCTACCTTTAAAGAAGCATCTTACAAGTTCTCTTCACAATTGGAACGCCAAAAGGTTCCATTTATAAATATAAATGTGCACGACAGAAACCTCCCCTATATTGCCTATCTCGGACAAGATGCTTATGGAATAGGACAACAAGGAGCTTTTTTAATAAACTCTGTTGTTCCCGAAGGAAAAACTTTAATAACCAACTTATATTCACAAAATAAACACTCTATCTATAGAGAACGAAGAATAAAAGGATTCTCTGATTTTTATGGAAAAATAGGTAGAAAAAACGATATTATACTATTTGAAGCCTCTACCAACAATGAAAAAAACTTAGTAAAATCATTAAAAGAAGTACTTGATAAACATACGATTAGCTCTATATTTATTAATAACTCGCGAGGATATCTAATCGGTAATTTTCTGAAACAACACAATTATAAAGGCATATACTTTGTTGGAATGGATTTAATAAAAGAAAACATCTCATTGATGAAAGAAGACTATATTGATTTTCTTATCTCACAAAAGCCTGAAACACAAGGAGAACAAGGACTAATGCTTTTGTTTGATGTGCTAATAAAAAAACAAGCTATTGAAAAAATACAATATCTCCCCATAGATTTAATAAACAGATACAACTTAGAATATTATCACATATAATTATTTTAAAAAAAATATTAAAAAAGTTGCAAAAGATACTTGCGCATATTATATTTGTACTTTAATTGTGTGAACGCCCCCGCTTTTATTTATCCTAATTAATAGCAAAAATAACCCTTGATTAGTTAGATGAAAGTACGTGAACGTACACGTGTTTTGTTTCACTAACAAAGCTAAAAATAAATAAACAAAATTTTTAGTTCAATAAAATATGAGAACGCTCACGATAAAAACTTACTAACTTTATGAACAATATGTTACCATTCGCAAAAAAAGCATTTTATATTTTCATCATTAGTTTCTTTTGTTTTTCAAGTACTTTCTCGCAATACACAATTACAGGTAGGGTATTTGACAAAGATAATAACGATGAAACTTTACCGGGAGTAAACATAACCATAAGGGGTACCTCAATAGGTACAATCTCCGACATAAATGGATCATATACTATTAGAATAAATGAGAATATAAAGTCTCCTGTACTCGTTTTCTCATACATAGGATACAAGACCCAAGAAATAAACGTAGAAGGAAGAATAATAATCAATGTGCATTTATCTACTGATGCCCTACTATTGGACGAGCTGGTAGTAGTAGGATACGGAACACAGTCGAGAAGCAACATAGTAAGTGCTATTTCATCTGTTGAGGCAGAGGAGATGCAAAAGATACCCACTACCGACGTAGGAGAAATGCTTAGAGGAAGAGCAGCAGGGGTGCAAGTTACAGTTGATAACGCCTCGCCGGGAGGTTCATCCAATATTCTTATCCGAGGACAAAGCTCCTTATCTGGCGGCAACGACCCTCTTATTATTTTAGATGGAGTGCCTGTAAGTAGCCTCAACGATATAAACCCCAGAGATATAGAATCATTAGAAGTATTAAAAGACGCATCATCACAAGCCATTTATGGAGCAAGAGCCTCCAATGGTGTTATTCTCGTCACTACAAAAAGAGGAAAAGAAGGAAAGGCAGAAGTAAGTTACAACGCCTATGTAGGTTTTCAGAATGCAGTAAAAAGAAACTTTGACATATACAATGGAGATGAATATGCTCAATTTAGAAGAGAAGCATTTAGAACAGACAATAATGGATATATACCCGACGAAGACATATTTACTTCCTTAATGTTAGATGTTTTAGAATCAGGACAGTTTATTGACTGGGAAGATGAATATTTGCAGAAAAACACACTTGTTACACAGCACGATATAAGTATAAGAGGTGGAACAGATTTAACCAAAGCGGCTTTCAGTTTCGGTTATTTCGATAACGAGGGTGTACTACCCAATTCTAATTACAACCGCTACAACATTCGTCTGAATGTAGACCAAAAAGTAAATAACTGGCTAGATATGGGAGCCAATTTCTATTACTTTATAGGATATAGAGAAAGAGAACCTTTTAACCGTAATGTTTTTACTCTCCCTCCCATATCAAAAAAATATGATGACAATGGTAACTTATTAACTTTTGTAACAGATGAAGGAACTTATTTCAACCCCTTCATAAATATTGAAGAAACTATTAGGGAATCTGTTTCTCATAAGGGAATTTACAATATCTTTTTTGATGCAAGGCTGCCATTTGACGTAAAATACCGTTTAAATGCTAGTTGGAGAACATGGAACGAGACTGCAGGAAACTATCAGTCCTCATTAGAGCAAAGTGGAAGGTCTGTAGGAGGTAAAGCAACTCATACCAATGGGGAATCTCGTGAATATCTGATAGAAAATATATTTACTTACGATAAAAAAATTAACAAGCACCATATGGATTTCACAGGTGTACATAGTATCAACCAACGTTATTGGGGACAAACTACTAACAATGCTTTCGGATTTCCCAACGACTTATTAGGATGGAAGGGTATAGCAGGAGCAGAAACACAAACCATCAGCAGAAACGAAACACAAAGAAGGCTTGTTTCCTTTATGGGCAGAGCAAGATACAATTATGACAACAAGTATATACTAACACTTACAGCAAGAGCAGACGCTTCTTCTGTTTTTGGAGCTAATAACAAATGGGGCTACTTCCCTTCCGCAGCAATAGGCTGGAATGCTCATCAAGAAGATTTTTTGAAAGACGTTTTGTGGCTAAGCCAATTAAAAACAAGAATAAGTTACGGACAGACAGGTAACGAAGCCATTAGCCCCTACCAAAGCCTTGGAACATCTACCGAATACTATTATGTTTTTGGAGACCAAGTGGGATCAGGGTTTGCTCCTGACTATCAACTACCCAATCCCAACTTAAAATGGGAAACCTCTACCACACTTAATACGGGTATTGATTTTGGGTTATTAAAGGGACGTGTGCAAGGAAGTTTTGAGTATTACAATATTCAAACTACTGATTTGTTGATAAACAGAAGTATCAATGCAGTAACAGGTTATACCATTATGTTAGAGAACGTGGGCAGAGTTGAGAACCAAGGAATAGAGTTATCTGTAACAGGACATATTATAGACAACAAAGACCTTCGCATATCACTTACGCCAATTTTCACACTCAATAGAAACAAAATAAAAGAGCTCTATGGTGCATTAGACACAATACCTAATGGAAATTCAAACACAGGATGGCGTATTGTAGGAGAGCCTATTAACAATTATTACGATTTTGTGTTCGATGGAATATGGCAAGAAAACGACGATATACTCAATTCGCACATGCCCACAGCAAAACCTGGAGACATTAAAGTGAAAGACGTAAATGGAGACGGAGAAATAACAGATGCTGATAGGGTGGCAATGAGTAGAGTACCAGATTGGATAGGCTCTCTGGTGCTTAATGTAAATTACAAGAATCTTGATTTTTCAGCTGAACTCTATACTGTTCAAAATCTAACAAGAGTAAACCCATATTTACACCAACATACTCTTGGAGGTGATTTAAGAGGGCAGCAAAACGGTATAAAAAGAGACTATTGGACACCTGAAAACCCCTCCAACACAGCACCAAGACCTTCTGACAAAGCGTCAGACCCTAACATAAGAATTAGTGCCTATGAAAACTCATCTTACGTTAGATTAAGATCGATGGTATTGGGCTATACCTTTCCAGAAAAGTGGTTGAATCCTTATAGAATTAAAAATCTTAGAGTATATACCTCAGTAACCAACCCATTTACCTGGATGAACTACCAATCGTACAGTCCTGAGAAAGACCCCAGTAGCTATCCAGAAGCATTTACCTACAACTTTGGTATAAGACTTACTTTCTTATAAAATAAAACACTATAAAAAATGAAAAATAAAATATTTATATATTGTATAATACTCATTTTCTCATCGAGTAGCTGTAAAAAATGGTTGGAAGAAACCAACCCTACCGAAGTAGACAACAGCTTTGTTTATAATACACTTGCGGGTTTAAAAACTAATGTTGTAGCTCTATACAACAGAGAAAGAAGTATTATGAGTTCAAACGAGTCTAAAGATCACACTCTACTATGGGTTATAACAGACCTTGCATCTCCAAGAACAGGATATCCAAGAGAACGCTATTATGACCCTGAAAGATTTAATCCAGTAAGACTAGGGGCAGCTGAATCTCTTTGGAAGTTAGGTTATAGAATTATAGAGAGAGCTAATGCCATTATCAAAGCTGCTCCTAATGTGGATATGAGCGAAGAAGAAAGAAACCAAATATTAGCAGAAGCTAAATGCCATAGAGCACAAGCTTATTTCACTTTAATACGTCTTTTCGACAACATATACTTAACCACTGAACCTACCTCACCAGAATCAGCACTAGATACTACTATTGTATATAGTCCTGCTCTGGCCGAGGATGTTTTTGATTTGATTAACAACGATTTAGGCTTTGCCATAGAACACTTAGAATGGACAGACTTACCGGGTAGATACACCCAAGCATCAGCAAGGCACATAAGAGCCAAAGCAGCTATGTGGCAAGAAGACTGGGATACTGCAATAGAACACTGCGAAGCAATTGTAAATAGTGGTAATTTTCAGTTGCTTGATACAGATATCGTATTTGGCAAACATACAGGAATAAGAAATCATGATGAAGCAATTTATGTTCAGCAATTTGACTTTGCAAGAAAAGAAATAGGAGGTGGAGGTGATAAACACAATTTATTCTATATTTTTGTAACCCGCTACTATGAAAGAGATGGAATAATACACGATGTATCACAAGGTGGAAACTGTCTTGGATGGGCAATACCCAATAACTATCTATTAGGATTGTATGACCAAACAAACGATAAGAGATACAATGACTATTATAGAAACTTTTTCATCTACAATGACCCCAATAACTTACCTAACAATACAGATTTAGGGGATACCCTAAAAATAAGTTTAAACGAAAATCCTATTAATAGTAGGAGGGCCGCTATAAGTTTGTGGAAAAATTATGACCCTGCAGGACCTGATGATAAACGAGAAGGGTTTAGCGATATAATTGTATATAGACTGGCAGAAACACACTTAATAGCCGCAGAAGCTTATATGAGGAATAACAATAACGACAAGGCAGTAGAACACATTAACAAAGTGAGAACAAGAGCAGGGATAAGTGATTTGGAAACAGTAACAGAGCAGGATATAATGGATGAGAGAGCCAGAGAGTTAGCTTTTGAAGGACAAAGATGGTTCTTCCTGAAAAGAATAGAGAAACTATTAGAGCAAGTAAGAAACTATGCAGGGAATGAGGGGGACAATGATGAGGGTAGAGATTTCATACAAAACTACAATGTAAGATGGCCTATACACGACTCGCAAATAAAGCTAATGAGAGAATTTCCTCAAAATCCAGGTTATTAACATAAACAACAAACAATATAAATTATGAGAAGAACAGCATTTATAGTAGCAAGTGTCCTTTTATTCGCTTCTTGTAAAAAAGACAGTGAAGGGAACAGTATGCCACCAGTCAATAATAAAGAAGGAACATATTATATAGATAATGTAAACGGAGATAATAATAACACAGGAGAATCTCCCGAAAAAGCGTGGAAAACAATAACAAATATGAATAGGCTTACTTTTCAGCCGGGGGATAAAATATTGCTAAAAGCAGGAGGAGTTTGGGATGGAGTTATTGCCCCAAAAGGAAAAGGAGAAAAAGACAACCCCATTGTGATAGATATGTATGGAGAAGGTGAAAAACCCCTCTTAAATGGTAACGGCAGACATCCCTTTACTGTTAGGCTACAAGACATTGAGTATTTTGAATTGAAAAATTTAAGGATTACCAACAAAGGAGAAGAAAGAGCAGAAAAAGGTGTGTTGAGAGTAGGAGTTCACATTATAGCAGAGGATATGGGAGAAGTTAATCATATTCACCTAAAAGGCTTGGAAATATATGATGTAAATGGTTTTTACGGAGTTTCTGGCGATGACTTCAACGCAGGCAAAGAAAACGGAGGTATACTCATTGAAATAAAAGGAAGCGAGAAACCCACTTATTTTAATGGTTTGGTCGTAGAAGACTGCCACATACACAATGTAGAGCAATCGGGTATGACCAATAAATCCTCTTGGTCGAGCAGAACCTTTACCGATGATGGTGATTGGACACCTAGCCTTAATGTAGTAATACGCGGCAATCGCTTTGAAAAAATAGGAGGCAACGGACTGATACTAAGAGTTGCGAAATCTCCTCTGATAGAAAACAATCTGTTCGATAGTTGTGGTTTGTTTACCACAGGCAATGCCAGCTTTTCGTTCAACACAGACGACGCCCTTTGGCAATACAATGAAGCTCGCTTTACACACAATACGGGCGAAGATGTAGATGCTGGTGGGTTCGATAGTGATTATCGCTCAAAAGGAACTATCTTTCAATACAACTACTCTCACGATAACGAACACGGGGGCATACTTATAACGGGTGGACCCTCCAACCTTACTACCGCACCATTTAATGATGGAACTATCGTCAGATACAATGTATTTGCTAATAACAAAGCCCACATTGTTCGCACATCAGGATTGGCTACTAACACTCTTATACATAATAATGTGTTTTATACGGATGCTACTTTAGAAGATAAGATGGACTTAGGAATGGTTTATCATAAAAGTTGGAGTGGAACTTCTGACAATACAGAATATTACAACAATATTTTTTACTCAGAAGTGGCTTGCGACCTCTTTAACAATGAAGGTAATAGCACTAACAATACATTTGACAATAATATATTTTACTACGAAAATGGAGGAGGCACTGAGATACCCACAGGCAATGACAATATACAAGAAGACCCTTTATTTAGCTTTGGCTTTGGTTTAGAAGGAGCATTTAGATTTCAACTAAACGAAGGCTCACCCGCTATTGATGCAGGGAAGGAAATACCAGACAATGTGCTAAAAGATTATGCAGGTAACACTGTGCCTGTTGATGTTATTGACATAGGTGCTTTTGAAAAGAAAAAGCAATAAATGTTTATATAGAAACAAAAAAATAAAGAATTATGAAAAGTATAAAATTGTATTTATCATTATGCAGTCTATTTGTTACACTTATTTTAAGTTGTGAAAAAGAAGACGACTTTACCAATCCACCCAACCCCGGTGAGCCTAACATTACTAAGTTTGCAACAACAATAGATGAAGAAACAGGTCAAGTAGTTTTTAGCTTTGGTGGTGAGAATATCCATCTTTACAAACTATATTTTGGTGATGCAGAAAGCACAGAAGAAACCTCCGAAGGCGAAGAGTTAGAATTTACTTACAGCGATTTAAAAAACATCGCTTATGAAGCTATGTTAATAGGCTATGGCCCTCGCACCAAAGACACTGCCCGCACAGCAATAGATGTAACCATAGGCACTCCCGAAGATGTGAAAGTAGAAACAGAGGTGGCAGAAACAGGAGGAGTTAAATTTACACTTACAGGAAACTATGTAGTTTCGTACCACATAGACTTTGGCGATGAAGAGGACACCTCTATTACTGAAATAGCAGACCCAACAGTAGTTAAACACATCTATGCAAATGCAGGAACATATACAGCAAAAATAACAGCCCATGGACGTGAAGGTAATGTAGACACAACTGTCTCTATTAAAATAGAAGAAATAAAAGATACTCCAAAAAACCTTTTTGCCTCTGCTGTATCTAACGAAGCAGGAATTGCTACACTTACACTTAAGGGAGATTATGTTGTTCGTTATGAAATAGACTGGAGAGATGATAGCGGTACAGAAATAGTAGATGACTCAGAAGACTCAATAACTATTACTCATTTATACAAAGAAGATGGAGATTATGACATAACAATAAACGCTTTTGGCTCAAACGAAGAGTCCATTGAATTCTCCATTGATGATCCATTAAATATAAACATTACTTATGTACCACTAGGTTTCTATGCACATTGGGCAGAGCCGGAAAATGTTGCTCCTTTCGATATAAATAGAACAACGAATAGTGATGGTATTTTAGGTGTAATAGAGGGAGTACTTAGTGGTAGTGGTGCTATGTTTACTGATAGAAGCCTTGATGACAAAGGTATACCTCGCTACGATCCTAATGATGATAAATGTGTAAGGATAACAACACCTTCTCAAGGTGGTCCAAATGCTCTACTTTTTAAATTATATGGACACTCATTACTTGAGCCTTTTGGAGGAAAACTAAATTTGAAATATCAAAACAAATTTAAATTATTAGTTCATGCCTTTAGGAAAGATTCCAATGAAGGAACTGGAGAAGATCCTCCTCACAGAGTAAGATTGGTGTTGCAAAATAGGGGTGATAATATTGGAGATGTGTGGGATGATGAAATATATGTAGAAAAAAAATGGGATGAAAATGATCAATGGTTTGATTTAGAGTTTGACTTTTCTGACGATAGTGGCGAGTGGGTAAATGCAGATGGAAGTAACACCAAACCTTCTGAAAGAACAGATTTAGATTGTATTGCAATATACTTTTATCAAGACGGCACGGCAGCAAGACATAGAGTCCACTTTGACAAATTGGAATTATTAAATGTAGACGGCACGTCTAATTTTGATTACAGAATACCGAATATTCCTTAAAAACCAACCTTAATTATTAATTAAAATTAAAAAACTATGAAAAAATCTATTCTAAGTATTGTTATAATAATCTTCATATTTCAATTTTCTTATTCGAAAAGTAGCTACGAATATACCTTCGAAGCTATCAAGGACACTTATGTAAGGGGTGGAAGCAATAAAAGCAATAACTATGGCAACGAGCAAACAATGATAAGTAAATATTCTACAGATGGTACTTTTATTAGAAGAGCCTATTTTGCTTTTGACCTCAATAGTTATCAATCTGTAGAATCAGACAGTATAGCAAACGTAATCTTAAACCTTTTTGTTGAAGGCGGAACCTCAGGCGAGGTGTTGTTGTTTGAAATGAAAGATGCTTGGGACGAAACAGGTACAAATGGACTTAGTTTTGAAACACAACCCTCCTACTTGGCTACAAATACAGCTATTTATCAAGAAACCCCTATAACATCAACAACTGGTTTGACCAGTGGAGCATACAACGAAATTGATATAACAAGCTTCATAAAAGAAAAGCTCAAAGGAGGAACTATAGGTGTTGTATCATTTTGCCTCTACAATGCTACTGGTAATGGCAGTAGTGTAAGTATTGCAACAAAGGAAAGTAATAATACTCCTCAGCTTATTATAACCCAAATAGACAGCACAACAGAACAGGCACTTTTGTTTAATGATACACAAATAAAATATCAAGACACACTTAGCTTTGAAGGTATCGTGTATGAAGAAGAAACAAGGGATATTACTTTTATTGTAGAAAATAAAGGATATACTACCTTGCGTCTTTACGACATTCAATCAAGCTCCCCTGAAGTAGTAGGAATACAGTATGAAAAAACTGTATCAGCACAAGAATCTACAGAAATTACAATTACAGCAAGGTATAACACAGCTGGCAATTATGTATTAGATATAGAAGCTGAAACAAACGACAATACACACACTAATTTTTCCTTTTCAATTGATGTTACAGTAATTCCAAATATAGCAGGCAATAAATTAAAACCTACAGACGATACTTATGTGCAAGTAGGAGATGGAGCATCTACCATAAGAGGCAAAGAAGCTGTTGTAAGGGCAAAGAAATTGAACAACGAGTCTTCTACTGCCAACAGAGAAACATACCTTAAATACGACTTATCAGAAGAAGCCAGCTCTTTCAAATCGGCAAAAATACTACTATATGTGACAAAAACAGAAAACAATGCAGCAGAATTTATAACTATAGAGGGCGCTCCCACCAATTGGACAGAGAATGATTTAACCTACAATAACCGACCAACAACAGGATTTGAACACGTAGCACTTGGAGAGGTAATATTTAATGAATTTAGTTACTGTGAATTTGATGTTACTTCTTATGTAAATGAGAAAGTGGAAGGGGGAAACACAGATATTGCATTTAGATTAACAGGACACGATAGCAAGTATGTAAACTTTGCTTCTAAAGAGCATCCTACAGGCAATGCACCTTATTTAGTATTGGAAGAAGGAACGCACGAGGATCCTGTAACAGTTACAGGGTCTTTCTATATAGATGCTGCATCAGGCAATGACAACAACAATGGGCTAAGTCCAGAAGCTGCCTGGAAAACCTTAGATAAAGTGAACTCACACATCTACGGAGCAGGCTCACAACTTTTGTTCAATAATGAAAGCGAATGGAATGGACAGTTAGCCATAAAAGGCTCAGGAAGTGCAGGAAGCCCTATTGTTATTGATAGGTATGGGACAGGAGAAAAAAAGCCCGTTATCAATGGAGAAGGAGAAATTACAAATACCCTATATTTTTTCAACCAAGAACACATAGAGGTAAGAAACATCAAAGTTACCAACAATGCTGAAAAAACAAAGTTTAGAAGAGGTATCTATATAGGAGCTCACGACATAGGAGCAGTAAATCATATACACTTAATCAATGTTGA
Source organism: Tubiluchus corallicola (assembly GCA_030141605.1). Taxonomy (NCBI): domain Eukaryota; kingdom Metazoa; phylum Priapulida; class Priapulimorpha; order Priapulimorphida; family Tubiluchidae; genus Tubiluchus; species Tubiluchus corallicola. The sequence goes on from JAQGDQ010002419.1 coordinate 24,278, forward strand.
TGTTCACGATGTAGCAGGCTCTATGAATGGAGAACCATCTAAGGACAACGGAGGGATATTCATACAAGTTTTAGGAAAAAAAGTACCCACTTACTTTGACGACCTATTGATAGAAGGTTGCCACATCCACAATGTAACTAGAACTGGTATAGCCAACCAATCATCTTGGAGTACAAGAACTATAGACGTAAATACTAATTGGGTTCCTAGTACCAATGTAGTTATTAGAAACAACACAATAGAATACATAGGTGCTAATGGGCTTATTGTTAGAGTAGCAGAAGACCCCCTAATAGAAGGAAACTTATTTAACTTCTGCTCTACGAAAGGAAGTGGCAACGCCTCGTTTAGTTTCAATACAGATGGTGCTTTGTGGCAGTACAACGAAGCAAAAAACACCGTCTATATCGATGGCAGTGTAGATGCAGGAGGATTTGATAGCGATTATAGAGCGAAAAATACTATCTTTCAATACAACTATAGCCACGACAACGGATGGGCAGGCATTCTAATAACAGGTGGTACTGGTACAGGATTCAATGACGGAACTATAGTAAGATACAACATATTTGAGAATAACAAAAATCATACTATAAGAACATCCGGCAATGCAACCAATACAAAGATACACAACAATATTATCTACGCTGACACAACAGCAGGCGATGTTACTCACATATGGCACAAGGGATGGAGTGGAAAGTATTCAGACCATACAGAGTATATCAATAACATATTTTATGCTATAGATGTTAACTCGAACTTTGATTTAGGTAATAGCAAGAACAATATATTCAACAATAACCTCTACTATCTTAAAGATACAACCAACATTCCTCCAGATTCTAATCCCATTATTGGAAACCCTCTTTTCGAGGATACAGGAACTGGAGACCAAAAATATAAAATAAAATCAGAGTCTCCGGCAATTAATGCAGGCACAAAAATAGAAGGAAACACAGACAAAGACTATTATAACAATCTCATTCCTCAAAGTGCTACAATAGATATAGGAGTGCATCAATTAGGGATAACAGGGCCTGCAACTATGAGTGAACCTACAGTAATGAATAGTGAGCTAACAGTTTACCCCAACCCTGTTACAAGGGGAGATGATATATATATAAAATATCCCGAAGAAATCACCGAAGACAATATAGTTGTAGAGATTATTAACGAATCAGATGCAACTATTACCCCTCTTAACGTAGTAGAGATTCAAAATAATAATACAACGATAGTAGTAAAAACACCTTTGCAAATAAGAAAAGGATTATACTATGTAAGAACTACGATAGGCAATAAAGCCCCCTTAGGAAAACATCTGATTATAAAATAATAAAAATAACCATCCCTAATGTTGCATATTTTTTTTACATAACATTAAGTTGCATAATTCTACTCTATGAGAAATACATTATTTTTTTCGATAATACTATTCATATCCTGTATTTATAGCGAGGCGAAAATGCCAGTAGTAAGTGTAAAAAAAAAGGTATATCCTTCTAACAAAAAACAGCAACCATATTTTAAAGACTGGGAAAATATGGAAGCCACTACCATAAAGCAATTGAAAGGCTATAAAAAAAGTAAAATAGAAACAGGAAAATACGGAGATAGAACAGATATAAAAGAAGAAACCAAAGGATTTTACTACACAAAAAAAATAAAAAACCGATGGTGGATTATATCCCCTGATGGGCATCCCGTAATAAACCTATCCGTAAACTCAATCAACAGAGGAAAATCAGATAGAACAAAGCAAACCTTTAAGGAAAAATTTGGCAACACAGAAAACTGGACAAACGAAACTATAAAAATGCTAAAAGAAAATGGTTTCAACTCAGCAGGCTCTTGGTCAGAAGTAGAAAACATACAACAGCAAAACAAAGAAAACAATACCCATTTTGCTTATACTATCAACCTTGCATTGATGAGTAGTTTTGGAAAAAAATTGGGAAAAACTTATGCAGTACCGGGTCATACAGGCTATCCACACAATGCTATCTTTGTTTTCGAACCAGAGTTTGAAACATTCTGTAATGAAAAAGCCAAAGAATTAGTACAATTAAAAAATGATGCCAATTTATTTGGTTATTTCACCGACAATGAAATGCCTTTCAAAAGAAATATGCTCGAAGGATACTTGAAATTAAACAAAGACGATAATGGATACAAGGCTACCATACAATGGTTAAAAAATAAAGGTTTAAACAAAGATAGCCAGTTTACAAATGATATAAAAGACGAATTTAGAGCATATATTGCCGATAAGTATCTATCTATTGTAACCAAAGCCATACGAAAACACGACCCTAATCACCTCATATTAGGACCTAGGTTATACACAGATGAAAAAAACAATGCTTTGTTTATGACTACCCTAGGGAAATATGTAGATATAGTAAGCTGCAACTATTACCACAGATGGACACCTCAACAAGAAGAAATCAATGCTTGGACAGAATGGTCGGGCAAGCCATTTATGATAACCGAATGGTATGTAAAAGCAGAAGATTCTGGACTACCCAACCAATCAGGAGCAGGATGGATAGTAAAAACACAAAAAGACAGAGGAATATTTTACCAAAACTACACTTTAGGACTATTGCAATCTAAAAATTGTGTAGGATGGCACTGGTTCAAATATCAAGACAACGACCCTACACAGAAAAATGCTGAACTCTCTAATACAGACTCAAACAAAGGAATTGTTGATTACAAATACGATACTTACAACTCTTTATTAAAAATGATGAAAGAAGTTAATACACAAATATATAGTCTTATAAATTATTTTGATGATAACAATAAAAAATAAAATCCTTTATATTCTTCTGCTATTATTATTTGTATTATCCTCTTGTGATAAAAATAAGTCATGTGATAAAAATAAGTCAAACTTAGACATCTACTTACTTATCGGACAGTCTAATATGGCAGGAAGGGGAGAAATGCAACCTAAAGACACTCTACTACTTTTAGAAAAGGTATACCTATTCAACGACAAAGGAAAATGGGAAAAAGCAAAACATCCTCTAAACAAATATTCTACCGTAAGGAAAAAACTATCAATGCAAGAAATAAGTTTAGGATATAGGTTTGGCGAAAAACTATCAAAAGAAACTAATAAAAAAATTGGCTTAATAGTCAATGCACGAGGAGGCACAAGTATAAAAAAGTGGCAAAAAGATTCACTACTATATAACGAAGCCATAAAACGCACACAAGAAGCCTTAGCCAAAGGAGGCACACTAAAAGCCATATTGTGGCATCAAGGGAGCAGCGATAAAAATAATGCTGACACCTATATGGAATACCTAAAGAAAATGGTAACAGATTTACGTCAAGACCTAAATAGTCCAAACTTACCATTCGTAGCAGGAGAATTGGGCAAATGGCGTAACTCTGTCAATGATTTTAATACAATGCTAAACACCATAACAGAAAACATAAACCACACTGCCTTGGTAAAATCAGACAACCTTACACCTAAAAACGACAGCATACACTTCGATACCAAAAGCCTACACATACTTGGCGAAAGATATGCAAATGCAATACTAAAAATAAAATCAGATTAACAATAAAAATTTTAAAAACATAATTTAAAGACTCATTATTATGATGACAAAACAATACACAATCGCATTATTTTTTATTACTCTTTTAACAACATCGTGCAACAACCAAAATGCAGATAAACTTGTGGAAGAAAACTTTCTCTTTGCAGAAGAGCAGTTAAGTATCTTAATTAAAAATACCGAGCAAATAATGGGTTCAGAACAGCAGAAAAGCCCTCAAAAGAAATTAGTAGCACCTAGAAATTTAGAAAACGACGGAAGTTTGCACTTAGTTGCCTCAAGAGATTGGACAAGTGGTTTCTTCGCAGGAACATTATGGTATATGTACGAATACACCAATAACAATAAATGGAAAAAAGAAGCCGAAAAATATACCAAACTATTAGAACAAGAAAAATACAACGCAAAAACACACGATATGGGCTTTAAAATGTTTTGCAGTTACGGTAATGCCTACAGGCTAACAGGAAATAAAGAATACAAAGACATTTTAATACAGTCGGCAAAAACTCTTACAACACGTTTTAATCCCAACACAGCTTGTATAAGGTCCTGGGATCATAATAAAGATAAGTGGGACTACCCTGTAATCATTGACAATATGATGAACTTAGAGTTACTCTTATGGGTTGCAAAAGAAACAAACAATGACACATTAAAAAATATTGCTATTTCACATACCGAAGCAACATTAAAAAACCATTTTAGAAAAGATTACAGCTCCTATCACGTATTAGACTATGATACATTAACGGGCAAAGTTGTTCAACGCCATACTCATCAAGGCTATGCCCACGAATCTGCTTGGGCAAGAGGACAGAGTTGGGGACTTTACGGTTTTACAATGATGTATAGAGAAACAGGAGAAGAAGCATACTTAAATCAAGCAGAAAAAATAGCTTCTTTTATTATTTCTCATAAAAACTTGCCTGATGATATAATTCCTTACTGGGACTTTAATGACCCTCAAATTCCCAACGTGCCAAGAGACGTATCTGCTGCTACAGTAATGGCTTCGGCACTATTGGAGCTATCGCAGTACTCAAATAATAGAAAAAACAATTACAAAAACACTGCTATAAAAATACTAAGAAACTTATCGTCCTCTAACTATCGCTCAAAACCTAACGAAAATAAAGGGTTCATACTTTTACATAGCACAGGGAATAAACCTAAAAATTCAGAAGTAGATGTTCCTATAATTTATGCGGAATACTACTTTTTAGAGGCATTGATAAAGTTGAAAAACATAAATGATGAACATAAATAATCTACATACTACCAGTACTCAAAGAAAATTATACTATGAAAGCTAACATTAACATATTGTCATTATTGCTTCTTCTAATTATATTTCAATTCTGTAAAACAGAAAAAAAACAGACCGAAATATTTTATAAAGCACAAGAAGTATTGAAGCCATCTATATTAGCAAATAGCAAATGGGCATTACAACAAGAGCCAATAACCATTACTGCCGAATACTGTGAAAGAAGTGCTGGGGGGAAACACGATTTCTATTCCGAAGGCGATTATTGGTGGCCTGACCCCAAAAATCCGAATGCCCCTTACATCCAAAGAGATGGACAAACAAATCCTAACAACTTCGTCGCCCATAGATTAGCGATGATAAGATTAAGCCGTATTGTTGGCACTTTAACTTCTGCCTATATTATTAATAAGGATAAAACATACATAGAGCATATTGTAAAGCACTTGGATGCGTGGTTTGTAAACCCCAACACAAGAATGAACCCCCATCTACTTTATGCACAAGCAATTACAGGACGTGTAACAGGAAGGGGCATTGGTATCATAGATACTATACACTTAATGGAAGTAGCTCAGAGTATCCTAATTCTCAAAAAATTAAACCTACTTGATGAAAACTTTTCTAACAATGTTCAAAAGTGGTTTAAACAGTATTTAAACTGGATAACTACCCACGAATACGGTATAGCAGAACGCGAAAAAGAAAACAACCACGGAACTTGTTGGGCAATGCAAGTAGCATCTTTTGCTAAATTAACAGACGACAAAGAAACCCTCCTACTCTGTAAAGAACGATATAAAAACATCCTTCTACCTGACCAAATGGCAGAAAATGGCAGTTTCCCAGAAGAATTAGAAAGAACCAAACCCTATGGATATTCCTTATTTAACTTGGATGCAATGGCAACCGTTTGCCAAATACTATCGACAGAAGATGATAACCTATGGCAATACACACTATCTGATGGAAGAAACATTAAAAAAGGAGTAGAGTTTTTAACCCCATTTGTAGAAGACAAAAGTAAATGGAAATTAAAACCCGATGTGATGTATTGGGAAAACTGGCCTGTGGCACAGCCTTATCTTATTTTTGCGGCAAACGCCTTTAACAATGAAAAACACTATGAGATATGGAAAGCCTTAGAACACAACCCCCAAGTGCAAGAGGTCATAAGAAATTTGCCTATAAGAAACCCTTTAATATGGCTATATAAATAACCAATACAATTTTTATAAAAAAACGAAACATATAATAAGCATTAAACTTTGTAATATAAAAGTACTTTTTTTTTTGGAGAAAGCATTTGTGTATATTATATTTGCAAATTACAATGTGAACGCTCACGCATTTTGTATACATAAATAAAAAGTCAGTAAAAAACGAACATTATGAAAAAACTATTCTTTTACTTGATAATAACTTTATTATTCACTAACTATTTAAAGGCACAAAGCATAGAAATAACAGGACAAGTTGTTGATTCAGACGGACAAGACTTACCCGGAGTAACTATCTTAGTTAAAGGAACTACAACAGGAACTATAAGCAACCCTAACGGAGAATATACCATAACTGTTCCCAACAGTGAAGGGACACTTATATTTTCTTTTGTAGGTATGAAAAGTCAAGAAATTCCTATACAAAAACAGACAAAAATAAATGTTGTAATGGAATCTGGTGCAATAGGATTAGACGAAGTGGTAGCCATTGGATACGGAATACAAAAAAAGAGTGATTTAACTGGCTCACTATCATCTGTGTCGTCCGAAGATATTAACGCCTACCCAGCATCAGGAATAACACAAGCATTGCAAGGTAGAGCATCAGGAGTAATGGTAACTAGTGCAAACAGCGGAGAGCCAGGAGGCGATATGAAAATAAGAATACGTGGTGCTACTTCAATCAATGCAAGTAGCGACCCCCTATACGTAGTAGATGGGTTTGCAGGAGGTAGCCTACCACCTCCAGAAGACATTCAATCAATAGAAATACTAAAAGATGCCTCTTCAACTGCCATATACGGTTCAAGAGGTGCCAACGGAGTTGTACTCGTTACAACAAAATCAGGAAAAATAGGAAAATCACAAATAAGTTTCAATGTCTCTACATCTATCCAAGAAATAACTAAAACAATAGACCTCCTAAACACAGAACAATTCATAGAATATATGAACGACTGGTCCGACAACATAGAAGAACCACCTAGATATACCCTACCTGCTTCAGAATATGAAGATACCGACTGGCAAGATGAAATATTTAGACAAGGTTCCATTCAAAACTATCAATTATCCTTTTCGGGAGGAAGCGATAAGGTAACCTATTACTTGTCAACAACTTATTTTGGGAACAAAGGAATAGTTATCAATTCAGATTTTAACAGAATTTCATTAGTAAACAATCTTAATTTTCAAGCCAGCGACAAATTAAAAATAGGAAGCAATATACAAATTAGACGTACTAATACAAATGGAGTGAGAACTCAAGAAAGTTCAGGAGGACCTACTACAGGAGTAATCTCTTCGGCTCTTAAATTTGTACCCACATTAGGAATTTATGATGCCAACGGCAACTTTACTCGTAATGAAATCAGCGACCCAATAGACAACCCTTATGCTATTGCAACGGAAAGAATAAACGAAAAAATTATAGACAGAACACAAATAAATCTTTTTGGAGAATATGATATTTCAGACGAATTAAGACTAAGAGTAAGCTTAGGAACTAATATTTATAACAGAAGAATAGGAGAATTTATACCTCGAACATTATTAGATGCAGAAAATGTAAATGGGAAAGCCTCTATAGAAGGTAGAAAAAATACTAATTTGCTCAATGAGAACTACCTCAACTATACAAAAAAAATAAACGAACAACATACCTTATCTGCACTACTTGGATACTCTTACCAACAATCAATAGTAGAAACATGGGAAGCAGAAAACTGGAGTTTTATAACAGACAATTACAGTTTTTGGAACTTAGGAGGAGGTGCTAATTACCAACAACCCTCCTCTGAACTTACCGAATGGGAATTAGCCTCTTGGTATGGAAGACTAAATTACAACTTTGACAGCAAATATCTTTTGACCGTTACAGGGAGGTATGATGGATCTTCACGATTTGGACAAAACAACAAATGGGCATTCTTTCCATCAGCAGCACTGGCTTGGAATATAAAAGAAGAAGAATTCTTGAAGAACTTTAACACAATTAGCTCCTTAAAATTTAGATTAAGTTATGGCATTACAGGAAATACTGACATAGGGAGCTACCAATCTCTTGCAAAGTTTAGCGATGTATTAACGGTTATAGACGGAACGACTGTTGTTGCCATCAGCCCCACAGCACTAGCTAATAGTGATTTAACTTGGGAACAAACACAACAATACAACATAGGAATAGATATAGGTCTCCTTCAAAATAGAATAAACATAACAACAGATTACTACTTAATGAACACCAAAGACTTGCTCTATGAATTGCCACTCCCTCGATATACTGGATATAATACAATGCTTACCAATATTGGAGCAGTTCAAAATAAAGGTTTAGAACTGGCCATAACCACAAGAAACTTTATTAACAAATTTCAGTGGACTACAGATTTTAACATATCATTCAATAGAAATAAAATAACAGAATTAGCTGGAGGAGATATATTTTATGGAGATATCCCAGGTCATTTGTTTCCGGGAGACTCACGAATCTCACAAATATTAAGAGAAGGAGAAGTTGTAGGTGCATTTTGGGGATATGCATGGGATGGGATTTACCAAGAAGGAGATGACTTCTCGTTAGAACCGGACAAACAACCCGGAGATATTAAATACAAAGATATTAATGGTGATGGTAAAATAGATGAAGGAGATAGGACAATCATAGGTAACCCCCACCCCGACTATATTTGGGGACTAAACAATACCCTTTCCTACAAAAATTTTGACTTAAACATATTTTTCCAAGCCGTAATAGGTAATGATGTATTAAATGTCACACGACTTGAATTAGAGCAAATATCAGGCCGAGCCAACCAAACAACTGCTGCTTTAGATAGATGGACTCCTAGCAATCCCAGTAACGAAGTGCCACGAGCAGCCAACCATAGCCCAACAATATCTTCAAGGTGGGTTGAAGATGGCTCATATATTAGACTGAAAAATTTAGCATTAGGCTACAACCTTCCAGAAAAGATACTAAAAAGGCTTAAAGCATTTAGCCAAGTAAGATTTTATGCAAGCGCTCAAAATTTACTAACATTTACAAAATACAAAGGATATGACCCTGAAATAAGCTACCGTTCTAATGACAATGCAAGGTCAAATAAAAATATAGGAATGGATTATGGAAGCTATCCTGCTATTAGAACATACACTTTTGGTATGAATGTAAACTTTTAAGCCCTGAATTGTATTAACCCTAAAAATGGCACTAAGATGAAAAAAGTAACTTATTATTTGATAACAACCTTCTTCTTTGTAGGCTGTATGAACTTAGATGAAAAACCTATTGGCTTATTAGACCCCGAAAGCCTATTCAAAACAAAAGCTGATGCAGAAGCAGCAGTATTTGGTGCTTATGGAGAACTCGCACATCAAGATATTTATGGAAGAGAGATGAACATAGCATTACAACTACTTAGCGATATGGCAGATATAGGAGATAACGGAACAGCCGCATATAGGCAAGAAATAAACAATTTTACACATACATCTGAAAATGGGCTTATTTCTCTTTTTTGGCCTCAACTTTACAAAGCTATTAGTGCTAGCAATGCAGCCATAAGTGGAATTCCCAATGTAGGATTGGAAGAAGACGAAGAAAAAGCACTTATCCACGAAGCAAAAGTAATAAGAGCATTATGTTACTATCACTTAGTAAGGTTATTTGGAGACCTTCCATTCATTACAGAACTTATAACAAACCCCAGTGAAGTATCACAGATTTCAAGAACACCAGCAAATGAAGTCTATAGTCAAATTATAGCTGATTGTGAAGAAGCTGTAAATTGGTTGCCTGACAAGTACGGCGATGGAAGCTCAAAAACAAGAGCCTCAAAAGCAGCAGCACATACATTGTTGGCCTCTATTTACCTAACCCAAGAAAATTGGGAAAAAGCCTATGAAAACGCTAAAATAGTAATAGACAAAAAAGGAGATTTTAATGTAGGTTTAGTAGAAGACTTTCAAGATTTATGGATAGCTGAAAATGGAGATACAGAAGAAACTATATGGGCTGTCGATTTTTTAGCAAACACCCGTGACGGACGCCATAACCTAGACTATATGAGCCCTATTACAGGTGTCAAAGGAGCCAAAATAAACAAATGGAGTGTTGTTGTTCCATCTTTAAAAGTATTTGAAAGTTTCAATGACTTAGATTATAGAAAAGAGGTTAGTTTTCTCACAGAAGAGGTTTTTACAGAAAACAATCAGGACGTTACTAAAAATTATACAGAATTTGAAATCAAGAGGCCTCATATTGCCAAATGGCAACATACAGGAGATAAGACAGATGCCAATGGAAGAACCTCTCACTACAATTACATCATATTTAGATATGCAGAAGTATTGCTAATAGCAGCAGAAGCCCTCAATGAATTAGGTAGAGGAGCCGATGCAGTTGCCTATGTAAACGAAATAAGAGAAAGAGCAAGAAATGCAGACGGAACACCACGTACCCATCCGCCAGATATTACAAACAATGGAGACGACACACAACTAAGGAACGATATTTTAGAAGAACGGAGGATAGAACTTGCATTCGAATGGAAAAGATGGTACGACCTTATAAGAAGACATAAGTACGATAATTATAATTTATCGAATGTTTTTGGGAGTGAAGGACTTGAAACGCACACCAACATAAATCCTGCAAAACATAAACTATTACCAATACCTAATTCTGAAATACTGAGAAACCCAAATCTACTTCCAAATAACACAGGATATTAAACTAATAAATAAAGATAAAAAAACTATCCTGCTTACTTAGTAGAGCTATCAGCAGCTTTTTATAATTTAAATGCCAAACATATAAACAGATGAGAATTAAGTTATTCTTCTTCATTGTAATGATTTTATATATATCTAATGGGAAATCACAGACCAATAGTACCCGATTAGAGAATGACTGGGAATTTTTAAAAAGTGACTTAGGAGGTATTTGGGAAGCAGTTCGTTTACCCAAAGTGCCAAAAACATCCAATACCTCAAAATCATCTTCCCCCGAATCAGTCCCACTTTGGAAGGATGTGAAACTACCTCATTGTTTCAACGATTTTGATGCTGTAGACCCTTATACGAACTATTACCAAGGGCCGGGCTGGTATAAGACAACTATACAGATTGACAACCCATATAAAAACGGAAGAACACTATTGCACTTTGAAGGAGCTGGGCAAAAAACAGAAATATATATCTATACTACAAAAGTAGGAGAACATATTGGAGGCTATGACGAATGGACAATAGATATTACAGAAGCTGTAGAAGAATTTAAAAAACACGAAAGATTTGATAAAGACTATGAAGGGAAAATACCCATTATTATTCGTTGTGATAACTCCCGCGACTTAGAAATGATACCCTCTGACTTATCCGACTTTAACCTATATGGAGGAATACACCGTTATTTAAACTTGGTATATGTTAATGAAGTAAGTATAAAAAACTTAGCCATTAACCCTAGTGTTGATGCACAAAGTAAAAAAAGTCAAGTAAAAATAGAAGGAACATTATACAATCCGCAAAATGTACCAACCAAAAACATTAAAATAGAAATCCACTCTCCCAATAATAAAAAAATACAAACTATAGACATACCTTCTTCTCAAGTTAAGAACAACACATTTTCAACATCATTTGTTATAAAAAAACCAAACTTATGGTCGCCTGAAAACCCTAATTTATACCAGTGTGTTGTTAAAATTGAGAACCCAAAAGGAATAGAAGAATATAAAGACAATTTTGGGATAAGACATTTTGAGTTTATAGAAAAAGGACCTTTTAAATTAAATGGAGAAAGATTATTGTTGAGAGGAACACATAGGCACGAAGACCACACAAGTGTTGCTGCTGCTATGACAGAAGAAATGATGCGAGAAGAAATGATAATGATGAAAGAAATGGGAGTTAACTTTATTCGTTTAGGTCATTATCAGCAATCAAGAATCATACTCAACCTATGCGATAGCCTTGGAATACTGGTATGGGAAGAAATTCCCTGGTGTAGAGGAGGACTGGGAGGTGAAAAATACCAACAGCAAGCCAAAAGAATGCTTGTCAATATGATAACACAGCATAAAAACCACCCTTCTGTAATTATTTGGGGGTTAGGAAATGAAAATGACTGGCCTAACGACTTCCCTGAATTTACTAAAGAAAACTTCGATGAAGAAAAAATACGAACCTTTATGAAAGAGCTGAACGACCTATCCCACAGCTTAGATGATAGCAGAAAAACGGCTATTCGTCGTTGCACTTTCTGTGCAGATATCGTAGATGTATATTCTCCCTCAATATGGGCAGGATGGTACAGAGGAAAATTTACTGACTACAAAGAAGTATCTCGTAAAGAAATAGAAAAGGTAAACCATTTCTTACACGTAGAATGGGGAGCAAGCAATCACGCAAGGAGACACTCTGAAAACCCTGACAAAAATTTAGAAAATATAAAAACTGGAGAAGCAGATGAACGAGACGGAGACGCTTCCTTGGTTGGAGGAGACCCAAGAGCATCAAAAGATGGAGATTGGTCAGAAACTTATGCTTGTAACCTGATAGATTGGCACTTAAAAGAACAAGAAACGATGCCTTGGCTAACAGGAACAGCCTATTGGCCTTTCAAAGACTTTTCCACACCCCTTCGCCCTGAAAATCCTGTGCCATATGTAAATCAAAAAGGAGTAGTTGAACGAGACCTTACCAAAAAAGAAGCATACTATGTTTTTCAATCCTACTGGACAGGAAAACCAATGGCACATATTTATGGACATACTTTTAAAACAAGGTGGGGAGAAGCAAACGAAAAAAGTTAATAAAAGTTTATTCAAACTGTGAAGAAGCAGAATTGATAGTAAACGGCAAAAGCTATGGTAAGAAAAAAAGAAACTCACAAGACTATCCTGCAGCAGGACTAAGGTGGAACGTGCAACTCAAAGAAGGACAAAATGAAATAAAAACCATTGGATTCAAAAAAAATAAACCAGTGGCTACCGATAATATAATACAAAATTATCAAACAAATAAATGGGACAAACCATCCAAACTAGAAATAAGCAAGTATTACAAAGCAGAAAACGAATATTGGATAGAAGTAATAGCTAAAGACAATAAAGATATTCAATGCCTTGATGCTAAAAACTTTGTAGAGTTCGACATAACTGGAGATGGCACATTACTTGGAAACCTTGGCACATCAACAGGAGCATTAAAAGTGCAGTTATACAATGGGCGAGCCAAAATAGGCTTAAAACACAAAGAAGGAAAAAGTATAGTTTCTGTAAAGTCCGAAGGATTAAAAACAGTATTTATTAACATCGAATAATTACTTGACAATCATAAAAAAGGTAATAAAAAGTAGAAAAAACTTTAATTCTTAGTCCAAAAACGACTTTGATCTTAAAGTTTTGGAAAGAAAATTATCTTCTAAATAATTTATATACTAATTATTATCAATCTTAATTCGGTTAAAATAAAATGAAGAAATTTAAGATATTATTGCTATTTCTAATTATCCTTCAATTCTGTAAAACAGAAAAAAAACAGACCGAAATATTTTATAAAGCACAAGAAGTATTGAAGCCATCTATATTAGCAAATAGCAAATGGGCATTACAACAAGAGCCAATAACCATTACCGCAGAATACTGCGAGAGAAGTGCAGGCGGAAAAAACGACTTTTACTCTGAAGCAGACTATTTTTGGCCAGACCCTAACAACCCTACAGGTCCCTACAGAAGTAGAGATGGACTAACCAACCCCGACAATTTTGTTGCCCATAGATTAGCAATGATAAGACTAAATCGTGTTGTTGGCACTTTAACCTCCGCCTATATTATCAACAAGGACAAAACATATATAGAACACATTAAAAAGCACTTGAATGCGTGGTTTGTCAATGCCGACACAAAAATGAACCCCCATATGCTTTACTCACAGGCAGTTATAGGAAAATATACAGGAAGGAATTTTGGTATTATTGACGCCATACACTTAATGGAAGTAGCCCAAAGTGCTTTCATACTTCAAAAAATGGATGCATTAGATACAGACTATTTAGAGGAAGTAAAGCAATGGTTTCAACAATTCATAAACTGGCTAAAGACCCACGAATATGGTATCAAAGAACGAGACAGAGACAACAATCACGGAACTTGTTGGGTAATGCAAGTAGCATCTTATGCTAAGTTAGCAGATGACAAAAAAACCCTTCAATTTTGTAAGGAACAATATAAAAACATTCTTCTACACCAAATGGCCACGGATGGAGGCTTCCCACGAGAGTTGAGAAGAACCAAGCCTTATGGCTACTCACTATTCAACTTAGATGCAATGGCAACTGTTTGTCAAATACTATCGACAGAAGATGATAACCTATGGCAATACGCACTACCTGATGGAAGAAACATTAAAAAAGGAGTAGAGTTTTTAACCCCATTTGTAGAAGACAAAAGTAAATGGAAATTAAAACCCGATGTGATGTATTGGGAAAACTGGCCTGTGGCACAGCCTTATCTTATTTTTGCGGCAAACGCCTTTAACAATGAAAAACACTACGAGATATGGAAAGCCTTAGAACACAACCCCCAAGTGCAAGAGGTCATAAGAAATTTGCCTATAAGAAACCCTTTAATATGGCTATACAATATTTAGAAAATAAGTACAAAAGATAAAAATTCAAAAATAGATATTACTATAATCTATGCAGAATACAACTTCTTAAAAGCATTAATAATAACAAGTAATAATAAATAATTAAAAAATGAAGAAAGCACTATTGCTGACAACATTAGCCTTTATTGTAACTCTACTACACTCACAACGCTTGAAATACACCATTAACACAGGCTGGGAGTTTGCCAAAGGAGAATTAAAAAGTAAAGGCAACGAAATTGTCAATCTGCCTCATACATGGAATGCTTTGGATGTTCTGGACGAGGAAAACGGTTATTATAGAGGCATTGGCACGTATAGAAAAAATATATATATTAATCCATCGTTGAAAGGCAAAAGAATATACCTATACTTTGATGGAGCAAGCCAAGAAACAAAGGTATGGGTAAACAACCAAAAAGCAGGCGAACACATAGGAGGGTACGCTCGTTTTTGTTTTGATATTACCAATTACCTACAATGGACAGAAAAAGGAGAAGAAATAAAAATAGAAGTAGATAATACGTTCAATGAAGACATACCACCTTTGACTGCTGACTTTACATTTTTTGGAGGTATATATCGCAACCTGTACATTGTTGCAACAGATGAAGTACATTTAGATTTATTGGACTATGCTTCTACCGGAGTATATATTTCTACCCCTAAAGTAAGCCGCTCAAAAGCCACTATTAAAATCAACAGTAGAATAGCCAATAGAAGCAACAGCGCACAAGAAATAGTGGTAAGAAATACTATCTTTTCGCCTGATAATACCATAACAAAAGAAACCACCTCAAAAATAAAAATAAAGCCCAACACAGTGTATGAAACCAACCAGCAATTAACAGTTGAAAACCCTCAACTATGGTACCCCGAAAGTCCTAATCTTTATACAGTAGAAACAAAAATATATAAAAATGGGAAAGAAATAGATGAAGTAAGCAATCCGCTTGGTTTTAGGTGGTATGAATTTGATGCAGAGAAAGGCCTTTTTCTCAACAATAAACATTATAAACTGATAGGAGCAAGCAGACATCAAGACTATAAGAATATGGGCAATGCAGTACCAGAAGAATTGGCTATAAAAGATGTAAAACTACTTAAAGAAATGGGAGCAAACCACCTTCGAGTAGCCCATTATCCACACGACCCTGTAGTAGTAGAAACTTGTGATAAAATAGGTTTAATTACCTCCGTAGAAATACCTATCATCAACTACATTACACAATCCGAAGCCTTTGCAGAGAACTGCAAACAGATGCAAATAGAAATGATAAAACAACACTACAACCATCCCAGTATATTCATTTGGGCATATATGAATGAAATACTATTAAGACCTCCTAAGTTTGAGAATGATAAAAAGAAAGATGATTATTACAAAAGTGTAACAAAATTAGCACAAAGTTTAGAAGACATAACACGCAATGAAGACCCTTATCGTTACACAATGATACCCAACCACGGAGCATTTGATAGATACAACAGAGCAAAACTAACTCAAATACCAATGATAGTAGGCTGGAACTTGTATCAAGGGTGGTATGGTAGTAATATTAATGGATTTGCAGATTTTTTGGATAAACACCACAAAGAACTTTCTAAAAAACCTCTTATCGTAACTGAATACGGAGCAGGTGCCGATCCGCGCCTACATTCATTCCTCCCAGAACGTTTTGACTTTACCATAGAATACGAAACCTACTACCATAAAGAATATATGAAGGCTATAATGAACAACGATTTTGTAACGGGCGGAGCTGTTTGGAACTTTGCCGATTTTAGCTCCGAAAGTCGTATAGATGCCGTGCCTAATATCAATAATAAAGGTCTGGTAACCATAGACCGCCAACCCAAGGATGCTTATTACTATTATCAGGCTTTATTATTAGAAACACCCTACTTAAAAATAGGCTCGAAGCAATGGAACAACAGAAGTGGGATAGCCAATAAGAACAATGTATGCGTACAATCCATTGAGGTATACTCAAACTTAGAAAGAGTAGAACTCTTTCTAAATGGGGTGTCCTTAGGCTCGAAAGACATTCAAAACTTTGAGGCACAGTGGGAAGTAGCATTTAAAAATGGGACTAATCAAATAGAAATAGTAGGCAAGGATGAAAAAGGAAAGAGTATTAAAGATTTTGCAGAAATAGATTTTAAACTGCTATCTCAAAATTTTAGAAGTAAAGAATTACCTTTTGACTACCTTAATGTATCAGTAGGCTCTAAAAGATATTTTGCAGATGAGTATACAAATCAAACTTGGCTCCCCGACCAAGCCTATGCAAAAGGGAGCTTCGGCTACATAGGAGGAAGTCCATTCAAAATGCAAAAATCAAAACGACAAAGCTATGGCAGCGATAAGCAAATATTTGGCACGGACAACGACCCTATCTACCAAACCCAGCAGGAAGGTATAGAAGCCTATAAAATAGATGTGCCAGATGGTAGCTATGACATAAAGTTACATTTTGCTGAATTACTTTCTGACCAAGAAAGAGAAGTCTTAGCATTTAATCTTGGAGAAGAAAGTATCAAAGAAACGGCAGAAAAAAGAGTATTCAATATATATATCAACGAAGAATTGGTATTAGAAAACCTTAACATAGCTCAACAATATGGAGAGGAAAGAGCTATAGTAGAAAAATTCATTACAAAGGCTACTAAAGAAGAAGGAATAACCATTAAATTTGAAACATTAGAAGGAAAACCTATTTTAAATGGAGTGCAAGTAAGAAGAATATATTAATTATTAAAACATAGGACATTAAATGAAAAACGATTTGTTCAACATCGCAGGAAAAGTAGCTATACTTACAGGAGGTGGAGGAGTACTGGCAGGCACGATGGCAAAATATTTATTAAAACACAATGTAAGAGTAGCACTTTTAGACCTTAACACTGATGCTATTAAATTACAACAAAAAGAATTAAACGAATATAAGCACAGTATTATAGGTTTTGAAACCAGTGTATTGGACAAAAAGCAATTGGAGGAAGTAAGGGAGAAAATATTAAAAAAATGGGGACGGATAGACCTTCTCATCAATGCTGCGGGAGGCAATATGCCCGGTGCCACGATAGGAGAAGACCAAACTATTTTTGACCTAAAAATAGAAGACTTTCACAAAGTTTCTCAACTTAATTTAGAAGGTACAGTATTGCCTTCTATTGTCTTTGGCGAAACAATGGCAAAACAAAAGGAAGGTAATATTATCAATATTTCCTCAATGACTGCTTACCAAGCCATTACACGTGTAGTAGGATATTCTGCCTCCAAAGCTGCTATTTCTAATTTCACCCAATGGTTAGCTACTGAATTAGCCTTGAAGTTTGGCGAAAGTCTTAGAGTAAATGCCATTGCTCCGGGGTTCTTCATAGGCAATCAAAACCGTACTTTACTTACCAACCCTGATGGCAGTTATACAGAACGAGGAAATAAAATTATCAACAAAACTCCTATGAAACGTTTTGGAGAGGCAGAGGAGCTCAACGGCACCATCCATTGGCTAATGAGTAAAGCCTCACAATTTGTAACGGGTGTTATCATCCCCATAGATGGAGGTTTCAACGCATATAGCGGAGTGTAAATTACATATTCAAAACATAATATATATAACCAATGAATTTAAAACAATCGTGGCGCTGGTATGGACCCAACGATCCTATAACACTACAAGATATAAAACAAACAGGTGCTACTGTAATAGTTACTGCTTTGCATCATATACCCAATGGAGAAGTTTGGACAGTAGAAGAGATACAAAAACGAAAAGAACAAATAGAACAAACAGGCTTGAAATGGGAAGTAGTAGAAAGTGTTCCTGTTCACGAGGATATAAAAAAGCAAACGGGGAACTATAAAACTTACATTGAAAATTATAAGAAAAGTATTGACAATTTAGGCAAGTTGGGTATAAGAGTCATCTGTTACAACTTTATGCCCGTATTGGATTGGACACGTACTGACTTGGAGTATGAACTTGAAGATGGTTCAAAGGCTCTAAGTTTTGAAATGAAAGCTCTTGCAGCTTTTGATGTATTCATTTTGAAACGCCCCAATGCAGCAAAAGACTACACCGAAAAAATACTTAAAGAAGCCAAAACTTACTTTGAAGCTCTTTCGGAAGTAGGCAAAGAAAAACTACAAAAAACAATCATAGCAGGACTGCCCGGAGCAGAGGAAACCTATACCTTAGAGGAATTTCAAAAAACCTTAGATACTTACAAAGGCATAGGAGACAAAGAACTAGCAAACAACTTAAAATATTTCTTAGACGAGATTATTCCAGTAGCAGAAAAAACTAATATCAATATGGCAATACACGCCGACGACCCACCTATTCCTATATTTGGCTTACCAAGGATAATAAGCACCCCTGAACATATAAAACGACTATATGCCTTAAACAAAAGTAAAAACAATGGCTTAACAATGTGTGCAGGTTCTTTTGGTTCGAGAATAGATAACAACCTTTCATTAATCACAGAACAATTTGCCGACCGCATATACTTTGCACACTTAAGAAGTGTAGAAATAGACGCAGAAGGCAATTTCTATGAAGCCAATCACTTAGAAGGCGGTGCTAATATGTATGAAGTAGTTTTAGCACTATTGAAAGAAAATAAAAAACGAGCCGAAAAAGGAGTGAAGAACGAAGCAATATATATTCGTCCCGACCACGGACATCAGATGTTAGACGACCTCAACAACTCAAAAAAAACCAACCCGGGCTATACTGCCATAGGCAGAATGCGAGGCTTAGCAGAAATAAGAGGTTTGGAAATGGGAATATACAAAAGCATTTTTAAGAAATAAGATAAGTTATTTCTTAAATAAGCATTTTACCTCTGATATAAGCCAAGCATAGTCTTGGCTTATACTGGATATTTGTGTATATAATCCTTCCCCTCTCCTTGATTATAAGAAAAGTATTTTAGTTACAGCTTTTTCTTGTCCATCGTGGTCTACCACATAGATAAGGTATATTCCAGAAGTTATCCTTTGTCCACTTTGCTTGCACCCATTCCACGTAGCCTGTCCACCAAGCGAAACAGTCTCATAAACAAGGTTGCCATTAATATTTGTAATTTTCACATTGGTGTTTTCCTTCAAGCCAGTTATAGTTATTAGCCCTTCATAGTTTTCCCTTACGGGGTTAGGAAAAGCAAATATATCGTTATAACTAGATTTCGGCTCAATGGCTTCTCCTCTGTATGAGGTTATACCATATGCTGTGGCTATGAATATTTCCCCAGTATTAGAATCTATAGCAATATCTTTAATATCATTAGAGGGCAATGGGCTATTTTGTATATTAAAGTGTTCTAACTGTTTTTTTCCATCACCTGACATAAGGTATACGCCTGAATTTCTCGTGCCAAAACACTTTCTATCAGCACCATCTATAGCTATGGAGCTTACTATCTCCATTTCCAAAAGATAGCCAAATGTTCCATCATCATTTGACACAGATACCTTTTCTGCATAAGTGCCTCCTAAGGCTAACATCTCATAGGGGTGAAAATAGGTTAGCACTCCATTTTCTGTACCAAGCCATAAAATACCCTTTTTGTCCTGTTGCAAAGAGTAGACCTTGTTAGTCAAAACACCTCCCCCCTCTCCTCTTACTTTAGTCCTAATATATTCATCATCCGATTCTGTTTGCAAGGTAGCCCTATCATTAAATATAAATAATTCGTCCCCATCATTTAATACTATCCATTTATCGTCATTGGCAGTATTTATCATTCTCCCAAAACTATCATTATTGTTCAAAATATTATAATTATAGGCATACCATTGCTTGTTCGGAGTTTTTATTCCTATAGGAGTTGCACTATTAGAGTTTGTTACCCACAAATTGCCGTCCGTATCATAGGTCATACTACCTACCTGCAACATTCCATTGATAGATGGCTCTAAGGGGGTATTAGTTTCATCCCACCTTGTTTTTGTCTGGTTATTTTGCAACTCTAAAATACTGGTTTTGGCTGAAATATATAAATCATCGTTTTGGGGCAAAATATCTACTATATTACTTATTTCTGGATATTGGTAATCAGTCCATTGTTCGTTTTCAAAAATCGAAAATATATTGTTATTATTCGATATTACATATATCCTATCATCATAATATTTCAAATTTGCAGTACTATGCCGAGCAGGTGCATTGGGCTGTACAAATTGGGGCGTATTATCAAGCACTGATAGCTTTATCAATCCCTGCACACTATCAGCAATCCAAACAAACTCAGTATCATTCTGCTTGGCATCGACAGGTACTCCCTCGTAGGTACTCTTATAGATAACCCTATCATTAGCATCTATCAGCAACACTATATCATCCGCACAAACAATAAGATTTTCCACACCCGTTTCTATGGCTTTTACACTATTATATATAGTAGTTGAAGTAGTCCAAGTGTTGTTTTGATAAATATAAACAGTATCCTTATCACCTACTACTCCATTAGCGTACACTTTATTATTAAAACAGGTAACTATATTAAAAGTATCATTGGGATTTGGTATTGCAATATCTTTTTTCCACTCGTTGAAATCAGCCAAATTAGAATTGTTTATACTACCCACATAAATACCTTCGCTGGTAGCTGCATAAATATTTTTATCAACAGAGCAATAAGCAATATCAAATAGTTGTAGAGCATTGTCTTCTTGGGTAAAATAATAGGTATCCTTTACCTCGCTCCTTTCCAAATCTAACAAAACTATTCCAAAATTAAAAGCCACATATACCACTCCTTCTATATATACAACCGTTTGAGGTTTTACTTCTTTTATATTACTTAATACAATATCAGGAATATTATCTATTGTTTTATCTGTAACAACATCTATATTACCATTCTCATACACTACTATCAAAACATCCGAAGAGGCAATGTATTTTACCACCTCTATTTTATGCTCTGTTAAACCCTCTACTTTTGATAGAGTATTAATAGTATTATCAACAACATTGTAGTACAGCAAACCTCCTTCTGCCAAATAATATATTTTATTTCTGCCCACTTCTATTTGCTTCCCCTCATCATAATTAAAATGATTTCGCCATTCCTTCACTCCTATTTGCGAAAAAACAATAGCTGACAACAACAGTAATCCTACAAGTAATAAGCTCCTTTTCACTTCAATTAGTGTTTCATATATAAATAACATAGGGGATATATCCTCCCTCTTCACTTAGGACGTATCCCCAACAAGAAATTATTTTAATATTATCGCTAAAAAATTAGACCCTTTTATTAAGATAGTTAATTAGTTTTTGTATTGCCTTTCCCCTATGGCTAATAGCATTTTTTTGCTCCAATGGCATTTCTGCAAAAGAAACAGAATAACCTTCTGGAATAAATATTGGGTCGTAGCCAAAGCCCTTTTCCCCCTTGCGTGTAGTAGTTATATTTCCTTCTACAACTCCTTCAAACTGCTTTTCCTCTCCTTCTTCTATTAGCGAAATTATGGTACGAAACTTAGCCTTTCTATTCTTAATTCCCTCCATTTTTTGAAGCACCTTATCCATATTCTTCTCCGAGTTTGCCTCATCACCTGCATAACGTGCCGAATACACGCCGGGTTCTCCCTGCAAGGCTTCTACTTCTAAGCCTGTATCATCTGCAAAACAATTTATTTTGCACTTCTCGTAAATATACTGTGCTTTCTGCTTGGCGTTCTCTTCAAGAGTTGCATAATCTTCTGGAATATCTCCTACGAAACCTACTTCTTTCAAACTTACTACTTCAAACTTACTACCTAAAAGTTTCTGTATCTCTTTGAGTTTATTTCTATTATTAGTAGCAAAAAGCAACCTCATCCCCTTAGTATTTATTCTTCATTTACGTTAAGTTCATCTTGTAGTTTTAAGATAGACATATCCTTAGCTCCTAAGCTAGAATCTTCCATCAAATATTTATCCACCTCCCTTGCAGCTTCACGTCCTTCTGATATTGCCCACACCACCAACGACTGTCCTCTTCTCATATCACCTGCAACAAAAACCTTATCTGCAGTAGTTCTATAATTCCGAGCCTTTACATTGCCTCTTTCATCCAATTCTACTTCAAGCTGTTCAAGCAATCCTTTATGTTGAGGATGAACAAAGCCCATAGCAAGCAACAACAAATCACAAGGCAGCTCCTTCTCTGTTCCTTTCAACTCTTCAAAGTGAAACCCTCCATCCTTCATTTTCTTCCATTTCACCTTTACTGTTTTTATGGCCTTTATCCTACCTTGTTCATCACCTATTATCTCTTTTGTAAGAGTAGCCCATTGGCGGTTTACTCCTTCCTTGTGCGATGTTGAAGTCCTTAGCGTTTGTCCCCATTGAGGCCAAGGGTTATTTTTTTCTCTTTTAACAGGAGGCTTAGGCATTATTTCTATTTGCGTAACCGACTTTGCCTTATGCCTATTCGAAGTCCCTACACAGTCTGCCCCTGTGTCTCCACCCCCTATTACTACTACATTTCTATCGGTAGCCAATATATCTTTCTCCTCAAAGGAAATACCTGCTACCCTTTTATTTTGTTGTTTCAAAAAATCCATAGCAAAACACACGCCCTCTAACTCACGTCCTTTCACCTCCAAATCTCTTGGCACCGTAGAACCACCACAAAGCACTACTGCATCAAACTCTTCCAATAAGAAATCTGTGGAAACATTCACCCCCACCTCTGCATTAGTTTCAAAAACCACTCCTTCGCGCTTCATTATATCCACACGTCTTTCTATTACCCACTTTTCAAGTTTAAAATCAGGAATACCATAAGTAAGAAGTCCCCCAACCCTATCGTCCCGTTCATACACCACCACCCAATGTCCTACCTTATTTAGTTGAGCAGCCACAGCTAAACCCGCAGGCCCTGAACCTACTATCGCCACTTTTTTACCCGTTCGTTTTTGGGGTATTTTTGGTTTTATATATCCGTGCTCGTAAGCTTTCTCTGCTATTGTTTTTTCAATAAACTCAATAGTAACAGGCGAATTGTTAATCTCTAACGTACAAGCATCTTCACAAGGAGCAGGACATATTCTTCCCGTAAATTCAGGAAAATTATTTGTATCGCCTAATACAGACATTGCCCCTCTCCAATTTTCCTCGTTTACCATTTCATTAAACTCAGGAATAAGATTGCCCAACGGACAACCACTATGGCAAAAAGGCACACCACATTCCATACACCGTTCTGCCTGCTTATTTACACCTTCCTCCGTAAACGGATAATACAATTCGTTATAATCTTTCAAACGTTCCTCCACATTCCTCACTGAAGGAATTCTACGTTCATTTTCTAAAAATCCTTTTGGTTTGGACATATTTCATTCTATATTATTATTCTACTCTAAATTCAACTATGCCACTTTTCCCTTTTTCTTCAACTCAGCCAAAGCTCTCTTATAATCTCTAGGTATTACTTTTATAAACTTAGCTATTTCCTCCTTCCAGTTGTCTAATATCTTTTTTGCTATCTTACTATCTGTATAACTATGGTGTTTGGTAATAAGCGCTTTCAATGTTTCGATGTCTTCTTCTACAGACTCTTCTAAATCTACCAACTCCATATTGCAATTATCTTTCAGAATATTCTTCTTATCGTACACATAAGCTATTCCTCCGCTCATACCTGCTGCAAAATTACGTCCTATACTTCCAAGTATCACCACTACTCCTCCTGTCATATACTCACACCCATGATCACCCACTCCTTCTACTACCACTTTTACACCGGAGTTTCTTACAGCAAAACGCTCTCCTCCCAGACCACATATATAAGCCTCGCCCGAAGTAGCACCATAAAAAGCAACATTGCCTATAATAGCATTTTTATGATGTTCAAACTTTGCTTTCCTATCAGGATAAACAACTAGTTTAGCACCTGACTGCCCTTTGCCAAAATAATCATTGGCAGCTCCTTCTAATTCCAAACATAGCCCCTTTGCAGAAAACGCTCCAAAACTTTGTCCTGCTACCCCCTTAAATTTGAAATGCACAGTATCCTCCGCCAAGCCTTGACTACCATATTTCTTTGATATTTCATTGGAAAGCATTGCCCCCACAGCTCTGTCCGTATTCTTAATAGGGAACTTTGCTACTGTTCTCTTTTGATTGCTAATAGAAGACTGCGCAACCTCTATTAACTGTCTGTCCAACACCTTATCTATATTATGGTCTTGTTCTATTTGCTTGTACACTCCTGATTGGCGAGGTCCTTTATGTAATATTGGACTATAATCAATATTCTTTATCTTCCAGTGGTCAATATTATCCTTCTTTTTAAGCACATCTACCTGTCCCACCATTTCATTAATAGTTCTATAACCTAATTGTGCCATTATCTCACGCAACTCCTGTGTTATAAATTGAAAATAATTCACCACATATTCTGGTTTTCCTGTAAATAGTTGACGCAACTTTGAGTTTTGCGTGGCTATCCCTACAGAACAAGTGTTAAGATGGCATTTTCTCAACATTATACAGCCCATTGTTACCAATGCTGATGTAGCAACACCCCACTCCTCTGCACCAAGTAATGTAGCTATTGCTATATCCCTTCCTGTACGGAGCTGCCCATCCGTTTGAAGCACCACACGGCTACGCAAGTTGTTCATTACTAATGTTTGATGGCTTTCAGCCACACCCAGTTCCCAAGGCAAACCGGTATGACGAATAGAAGACAAGGGAGATGCTCCTGTTCCGCCATCGTGTCCTGAGACAAGCACCACATCGGCGTGAGCCTTAGCCACTCCTGCAGCAATTGTTCCTACTCCTGCTTCTGATACAAGTTTTACATTTATCCTTGCCTTGCGATTAGCATTTTTAAGGTCAAAAATTAATTGAGCAAGGTCTTCAATAGAATATATGTCGTGATGAGGTGGAGGTGATATAAGTCCCACCCCAGGAGTAGAATTCCTTACTCGTGCAATCCATTCATCTACTTTATGCCCCGGCAATTGCCCCCCTTCACCGGGCTTAGCTCCTTGTGCAATTTTTATCTGCAATTCATCAGCATTGGTCAGATAGTTACTCGTAACACCAAATCTCCCTGATGCTACCTGTTTAATAGCAGAGCGTTCCCAATCGCCATTAGCTTTCCTTTCAAACCTATCTTCATCTTCTCCTCCTTCGCCACTATTGCTTTTCGCTCCTATACGGTTCATCGCTATAGCAAGTGTAGAGTGTGCTTCGTACGATATTGACCCAAAGGACATAGCCCCTGTAGCAAACCTTTTTAATATATTTTCAGCAGGTTCTACTTCATCTATATGTATAGAAGTTTGTTCCTTGAAATCTAGTGTTCCTCTTATGGTGTATAGCTTCTCTGTTTGCTCATTAATTTCTTGTGCAAACTTTTTATACACCTCATAATCCCCCATCTTAGTAGCATGCTGCAACAATTCTATCGTAGTAGGATTAAGTATGTGTATATCTCCCTTTCTTCTCCATCGGTATATCCCACCTTCAGGCAATTTGTAAGCCCTTTTATTCCCTTTCAAGAAGGCAAGTTTATGTTTGGCGAGTGTTTCTTCTGCTATATCATCGAAGCCAAGTCCTTCTATACGCGACACAGTAGAGGTAAAACACTTATCTATTACCTTTTTATTTAGACCAAGAGCTTCAAATATTTGTGCTCCGTGATAAGATTGCAAAGTAGATATTCCCATTTTAGAAAATATCTTCAACAATCCTTTCCCAATAGCTGCAATATAGTTTTCTATACCCTGCTTTTCATCTATATTTGTATTGATGTACTTTTTCTCTTTAAGTAACTTAAAGCTATCAAAAGCAAGATAAGGATTTACAACATTAGCACCATAGCCTATAAGTGTAGCAAAATGATGTGTTTCGTACACATCACCAGCTTGCACAGCTATACCTGTACGAACTCTCAATCCCGTTTTAATAAGGTGCTGATGTATTGCTCCCGTTGCAAGTAAAGAAGGTATAGGAGCATTTTCTGTGCTAAATTGATTGTCGGATACAATTAATATATTACAACCTTTAAGCACTGCCTCTTCAGCTTCATCTGTTATTCTATCAATGGCTTGCTCTAAACGCCCTTTCTTTCCATCGGCTTTAAAAGTAATGTTGATAGTATGCGACCTAAAATAGGAATCTTGTATATTTCGCATCTTTTCTAGCTGCCTATTAGTAATAATAGGCTGCTTAAAAGTAATTTGCTTACAATGTAATGGAGTTTCTTCTAATATATTATAGGTTGTTCCAATAGCAGTATGTAGCGACATTACAGGCCGCTCGCGTATAGGGTCCATAGGCGGATTACTCACCTGTGCAAACAACTGTTTAAAATAGTGAGATAGATGTTGGCTTTGCTTTGAAAGTATTGCTAATGGGGTGTCTATCCCCATTGCGCCTAATGGCTCTTGCGGGTTTTGAAACATCTGTGCAAGTATGAGTCGCATATCTTCCGATGTATAGCCAAATATATGTTGTTTGGTAAGTATTCCATCTACTGAAAACTGATAGTGCTTTTGAGGCCTATCAGGCAAATCTTCTATAGTGATAGCATTCTCTTTTAGCCATTTACCATAAGGCTGCTTTTCTGCTATTTCTCTTTTTAATTCTTCATCTTCTATTATCTTGCCTTTTTCAAGATCGGCTACAAATATACGCCCCGGCTGTAATCTATTTTTCAGTCTTATTTTTGATTGGTCAAGAGGTAATGCTCCTTCCTCTGAACTCATCACAATAATATCGTCTTCAGTAACCGTATATCGTGAAGGGCGTAAACCATTCCTGTCCAATATTGCTCCCACAACCTTACCATCGGTAAAACAAATTGAAGCAGGGCCATCCCAAGGCTCTAATAAGTTAGAATGATATTGATAAAATGTTTTTTTATATTCTGGCATTTGTGTGTTATCCTCCCAAGCTTCTGGTATAAGCATCATCATCACGTGAGGAAGCGACCGTCCACTAAGATGCAGCATTTCTACTGCTTTATCAAAGTTGGATGAATCTGACTGTGTCTCATCACAAATAGGTAATAACAGCTTAATTTCTTCATCAGTAAAATTAGCTGACTTAAATAATGTTTCATAAGACTTCATCCAGTTTACATTGCCTCGTATAGTGTTTATCTCGCCATTATGTGCGAGGTATCTAAAAGGTTGTGCCAGTTTCCATCTAGGAAATGTATTGGTCGAAAATCTTGAATGTACTAATGCAAGAGCTGTTTCTATGCGAGTATCTTCAAGGTCAGGAAAATAACTTTTTACTTGATAAGTGGTAAGCTGCCCCTTGTAGACAATAGTTTTGTGAGATAATGTAGGGATGTAAAAATCGTCCTTACTTACTTCGTATCTTTTCCTTATGGTAATAGTAATATGCTTTCTAAGCACAAATAGTCTTCGTTCTAAAACTTCGGGAGTGATTTTTTGTTTAGCTTTCACAAAAATTTGTTCTACTATGGGTTCTTGGCTTTTAGCTGTATCTCCAATACCTTCATTAACAACAGGTACTGCCCTGTATCCCAGAAGTTCGAAATTTAGTTTAGAAAGTATTTCTTTGATAGTATTTTTACAGTATTCTTTAAGGTTTTTATCGTTGGGAAAAAATATCATCCCAACTCCATACTCTCCAAACTTTGGCAATAAAACACCTAACTTCTCACACTCTTGTTGGAAAAATTTATGGGGTATCTGTATTAGTATTCCTGCTCCATCACCTGTATTAATTTCTGCTCCCGTAGCTCCACGATGTTCCATATTTTCAAGCATTGTAAGAGCGTTTTCTACAATGGTATGAGAACGCTTGCCTTTGAGGTGAGCCACAAAGCCAATACCACAAGCATCGTGTTCCAACTGTGGGGAGTATAATCCTTTATTTTTCAAGAGCGAACTATCTTCTTTCATATTTTATCCTTTGCTTTTTTCCTTTGATATTTTGATGTGTATATTTTGCATTACCTATTTGCGGACAAATAACAGAAATAAGAAGAACCCTATTTCGTGTTTCTGCAAAGATAATAATAATATATTAAATGAAAATAAACAGAAGATGTAAACCTGTAAGCCCTTGTTTTACTCTTATTAGAAACAAAATAATAGCTTAGCTTCTTAAACGCAACAACTATTTGCTATTTCTCGCCCTTTGTATCCTCTCTCCCAGCTTTTGCCCTACGGCATAAAAAAATATTTCTATCAACAATATAGATATAGTTAATCTTATATCAAATATATACCGTGTAAAAACAATAACAGGAACAGCTAAATGCACAGCTATAAACCATTGAAATGAAAACTTCTTCACCTTACTCCTCCAATATCCAGTGGGAATATTGAAAAGTAAAGTAATAAGCATTAATATAACAATATGTAATGTTTCATTTTCCATTTTATATATCGTGTTAGAAAATTTTAGAATCTTAATGTCATAATATTATCATTCTTTCTTTATAGGTTTTCGAAACAGGTTTTACTTTCTATATTCTCTTCTGCAATAAAATTTTGTCCTGCATATCTTAAAAACAATTGTACTGTTGCAACTACATCTTTTTCGCAATATTGAGCTATTCTTTTCAAGTTTTTATCTTCCCAATAAACCTTAGCTACCTCACTCCCCTCCATATCATCTTTGGGCGAAGGTATGTTAAATACCTCTGTGAGGAGTTCAAGAGAAGTATAATGTTTATAATCGCCAAACTTCCACAGTTCCATTGTGTCCAAAAATTTCACTTCCCAAGGTTTTTTGCCTGCTATGTTAAGTATCTTTGGCAATGGTAACCCATTAATAAGAAGCCTGCGAGCTATATAAGGAAAATCAAACTCCTTTCCATTATGAGCACACAAATTGGCATAAGGTTTTTGAGCGTGATCATTCAATATTTTTGAAACACCTTTTAGAATTTCTACTTCGTCCTCCGAAACAAGAGACCTCAAAGTTAGCTTTTTTATATCCTTTTCCATCCTTATCATTCCTACAGAGACACATACTATTTTTCCAAATTCGGAATAAATTCCTGCCCTTTCATAAACATTTTCTCCTGTTTCTTCTTCTTTTCTGAAAAAATTGGATTTCTTGTCCCATAATTTTTGCATCCTCTTAGAAAGGTTTAAATAATTAAACTCTGCGGGGACTGTTTCTATATCTAAGAATAATATCTTGTCTAAATATTTGATGTTTAAAATCATTTTTATTTACATTTTTTCTTTTTTTTAAGTAAATTGCAAATTAATTTAAATTATTAATAAAGTTAATAACTTTCTTTATTTTACTTTGAAAATGCATTTTACTACCATTAGAAACATTTATTTGTCACTCATTGTTGTTATTGTCATTATTTTATCTGTTTCCTGTATTAAAGACTACTTTGACTTGGATAAACCTGTAAAATTTAGCATTACGCCCTCAGTGCTTTTGCCCATAACAAGGGACACTGTAAGCATTGAAGATTTAATAAAAATAAATGATGGCGAAATAGAAACTGATGAGTCAGGCAATTTAGTAGCCATATTCAAAGAAGAGAATGTTTTTTCTATTACAACAGAAGATCTAATTCCCGAATTCTCTGCTGAAAATATAGAAATACCTGCGGATAATAATATTTTTGCCCCTTACGACATAGTAATGATTATTCGTTTCCCAATAACATACACAGGGGATAAAACGGTGGATGAACTAAGCAAAATAGTTCTTAAAAAAGGAACTATTTCCGTAACAGGCTTTAGTGGTTGGATGCCTCCTGATTTAGTTTCTATTACATTAGATGCAGCAAAACCTCCTTATGATTTTACACCTCCTGGTCACTTTGAGGAGCCTCCCCCTCAAGATATAACGCCAGGAACAACTCTAATTCTAGAAAACAATCTAATAACAGTAACTGTAAGAATTATGTCAAATCAAGTGGGGGACGTTCTAGTAGATCCAATAACTTTCTCCTTAACTAATCTAGAATTTTCTTATCTAGAAGGAAAGTTCGGAGACTCCCCAATAGACATAAAAGAAGAAACGATAGAATTAGAAATATGATGACAATATATACATTGCCTCCCCTAAGATGGAAATAATCGTACGAAACTCTATAGGCATGCCCATAAAGATAAGTCTTGATATTGGAGGTCTTGATGCTAACAATAATGCTATCAATACAGAGATAAAACATATAGACGCTCCTCATATTCTTTCATATCCTTTTGAGGTTAATGAAGGCGTAAAAACAACAACTATCACTTATGAAAATGCTACAACTAACGGTGCTATGTCGGAATTCTTCAAAGAATCTCCCTCAAAAGCTGTATTTAAGGGAGTAGGTGAGCCTAATTATCCAGATGAATACCCTAACATTGCTCCTAACTTTTTGACTGATACAAGTGAAACAACAGGAGACCTAATTATAACACTCCCACTGCATATAGAGCTTGATTCTTTTCTCTTTTCAGATACTATAAACATGGGCGAAATTGATGATAAACATATAGATCTCGTAGTATCTGCACAACTGAATATAAGCACGGAAAATACACTTCCCATAGGAGGCACTATGAGCATTATAATGTTAGAAGAAGAGACAGAACAGCCAATAGACACTATTCAATCTAATGATAATATAATACATCCTGCAGCAACAAACAGTGAAGGCTTTGTTACAGGGGCTTCTTTATCGTATCTCACATTTGTATTAGACAAAAAAAATATCAACAACTTAACGAAAACAAAAAAATTAGTCTTCCAAATGCTCCTTCAAACACCACCGGAGAAACCTGTACATATCAAAGACAACCAAAGAATGATATTAAAAATATCAAAACACAACCAAACCAAAAACAAAAAAAAACAAAAACAAATGCTCCTTCAAACACCACCGGAGAAACCTGTACATATCAAAGACAACCAAAGAATGATATTAAAAATATCTATAAACACAACTGCTTTTATTAACCAAAATAGCGATTTATAGTCTTAGATGAAGCATCATTATTTTAAATTTCTGACACTTATTACAACAGTTGTACTATCATTTTCTTGCACAATGTCCTTTAGTCAGCAAAATAATGCTATGTACTTTTTACACGAAATACCTCAGATAAATAAACTCAACCCTGCCTACCAAACCAGTTTTAAAACCTATGTAGGTATTCCTGGTTTATCCTCTACTGATATTGC
>JAQGDQ010000915.1:0-80813 GCA_030141605.1 Tubiluchus corallicola
TTGCGCATTGTGATACTTTGTGCAGCTTTGACATTTGACAGATAACATGACAAAAGCGGCTCGTGTTCGCCTATTAATCCAGACCTGACATTTGAGTAATAACAAATCCTGTGGGAGTGATAATGCTAATGTTGTTAGGATAAACACAGACCAGGGTGTTTATAATATGAATTGTGCTTATGTAAGAGTTTCTTGGTTTCTGAGTTGGCAATAGTTTTCCTTACCTGGAAAGAGATTAGATTAGACTAGACTAGACTAGACTGGATTGGGTTGGATTGGATTGGATTATATTATATTAGATTAGATTAGATTAGATTAGATTAGATTAGATTAGATTAGATTAGATTAGATTAGATTAGATTAGATTAGATTAGATTAGATTAGATTAGATTAGATTAGATTAGATTAGATTAGATTAGATCAGATCAGATCAGATCAGATCAGATCAGATCAGATCAGATCAGATCAGATCAGATCAGATCAGATCTGATCAGATCAGATCAGATTAGGCTATGTTAGGTGAAGTTAGATGAAGTGAGATGAGCTGAACTGCAGTGCAGTGATGTGAGGAGAGGTGAGGAAAGGAGAAGAGAGGGGAGGAAAGGAGAGGAGAGGAAAGGAGAAGAGAGGAGAGAAGAGGAGAAGAGAGTAGTTGAGAGGAACAATGAGCAGTGAAGTGAAGTGCAGCTTCCTCAGTTTGCTAAGTAATGACTAGTATGCAAGAAAATACCTAAGTGCGTTTTCGCTGATTTCCTGAAGCGCGGAAGCTCATATTAATTTATCCATTGTTTAAGCTTGAGCAATCATCAGAAATAAGGCTTTCATTGACAAACGTTATTGATTAGCAGCAAAACTGTCACAGCAAACCTGGGCGCAGGCTTTAAGAACAGATGAGATGAAATGAAAATGAACCGCGAAAACTTTACCCATACAAATGTTATTTGATATAGAACAAGTAATTGAAAAGCAACTCTTTTATTTCAGATGCGCACGGGTTTGAATGTCCCCTGGGAGAATTCCCGTGTGGGAACTTGTCTCTTTGCAATAGTAACAATTATATAACCGCTGAAAAGTAACAAGTTACTACACGTTTTATTTAGATGCCATAAAGAAAAATGTTACCACTGTAAGGTAAATTAACACGTTATAATCAAACGTTAAATCTGTGGGAGTTGTGATGTACTAAAATCCATCTTTCGGCTATGGTTTTAGCTTTATTTTGCCTCTAGTTTTTTTCAGTTCGTTGTTTTTATTTTCCATCACGACTGGACAAACTACATGCAACCGGTTATTAAATACAAACGCTACAAAGCTAAAGCTTCTTACTGCAGTAAGTCACTTTGGACAAATATCTATTTACAAAATTTACAAATAGCAATGGCCCCCAAACCTAGCCCTACTGCAAGGCCTGAAAACAACAGCATGTGTCACCTGGAGAACACGTTGGGCCTATTAATAAACGACTGGGTAGGACACACATACCAAGCCTAGTCAATTTGTTACCTACACTTTTGTGGACATGCAGATACGTAGATATTCAAATTTGCACTAAATCTGCTGATTTTGCATATGCGGATATGTACAGATGCGGATTTTGTGTATGCGGATACGTACATATGCGGATTTTGTGGATGCGGATATGTACAGATGCGGATTTTGTGGATGCGGATATGTACAGATGCGAATTTTACGGATGCGGACATGTACAGATGCGGATTTTGCAGATGCGGATAAACGAGAAAGTGATAACCGCCCATCTCTGCTGTAGCTCAGTGGTATAGCATACGAATGCTAACGTCGAGGTTGTGAGATCAAATCCCACTGGCTCATATTACTCGGGCTTCTTGTTTCTTTTAACAAAACAGCCCTCAAGTTTATTGGGGTTTTTTTGCACTAACCAATGAGCATATTCCTTCTGACTTGACCACGGTTACGCGATAGATTACGATTGTGAATGTTAGAAGTTAATTAACCTCTGCAGTTTATTTCTCAACATCTATTAACATTGCAGCTTGTTTAGTTTAGTTTAGTTTAATTAGCTTAACGTTTCACGTTTCACAAGTGAAGTTACTTAAAGAAAAACCTTTTCACCAATAGACCACACATCTATTGTGGAACGAGCCAGCATAATCATCAGCTTTTTTATCTAAACGTTTTACACGGGAATTTTCCCCTTATTTAACGCTTCCAGTGGTGGCACTTTCGGTACAGCTTTGGCTTTGGATTATTGCGCATTGTGATACTTTGTGCAGCTTTGACATTTGACAGATAACATGACAAAAGCGGCTCGTGTTCGCCTATTAATCCAGACCTGACATTTGAGTAATAACAAATCCTGTGGGAGTGATAATGCTAATGTTGCATTGCAAGCATAACGAGACCATATCTCAAGTATTTCAATAGATGACTTCGCTATTCCTAAAGGTATTGTAGAGAGAAATCCAAGTACAATTCATACTAAATTATTTATTATTCTGATTTGCTTGTTATCTGGTATGTTATGATCTTGCTCATATGATTTACTTATCTGCTTACCACAAAGGTCAAAGGAGTACCCTTTTTTTTGAAAGCAAGTAAGATATATAGAACAAGCGATTATTGCCAATAATATTTTTTGAATTGTACGACGATAACACAGTCACTAAATAAACTCAACATTCACGGCATAAAAAACACAAGAAGTCTACTATAACCTAAAGATAAAACACTACAATGCTTTTACAGTTAATAGTAACTACTCCTTGTTGTCATTTGTCTATGTTATTTTAACAAATCCAGCATTAAAACTTGGTGAAGGGGGTTCGAAATAATGTTTTTTGCCAAGCGCCAATAAGTCGAAGTCAAGAAATCACGAAAAATCTGTGCAGTCATCAGTAGTTCAGTTTTTCAAGCATCCTCTCTCTCAATGCCATTTTTTAAAAAGGTAAAAGGAAAAGAGACCTGCCCTAATCACTGACAATTATAACGTTAACTGGAAGCCATAATGTTGTGGGCTACATTCCAGTGGGTTCAATGGTTTCTATAATAATCCTGCTTTCGTAAAAAAACTATTCCATTTTCCGTTTGCACGAGCGGGTAATTTACATATAAGAAGCAAGAAAAAGTTATTAAATATCAGTAGAAGAGTTATCATCGTAATTAAACTTTACTGGTTGATGAACACATAAATAAACGAGGTCTGTCGTACAAACCGTGATTAAGGCGGTTAATCAAGTTTGCATTACACGTTAAACTAGTGCTAGAAAAAGAAAAATGGCCGCCACGTTCCCGGGTTCTAATGAAACGTCACTTCGAACAAATGTCTGTTTGCGAAAATTACAAAAATTACAAATAGCAAAGGCCCCAAGACTGAACCCCAAGGCACCGTGTAATCTGATATAACGTGATGCTGTAAATCAAGAGAAAAATGGCATGCATAAATTTCATGTTCTTTCCTACCCACTAAATTTCGAATTTCTATAAATTGCTGCAGCCGAAACTGAAAACTGAAATAAGTTGTGAAATTAGTCCTCGTTAAGTTGCTAAAAAGAGAATTTTAATTCTTTATACACTGACGCATAATACAAATTGCAATAATGTAAAATATTTTTGTTTTTATATGGGTCAGAACGAGGGGAACAACTGGGTGGTCAAGGCGTGTCTGTATGCTTAGCGATCGAATTAAAGCAAAGCTGAACATAGTCAGAAGATGAGTGGGTACCCATCAAGGAAGCTGTTTCAGTTTCATCCGACATGTGGATGTACACAAATGTAAACGTTGTTAAGATACCTCAAAAGATTCACTGTTTCACTTAGAAAGTCATGGCCGATAATTGCGAAGCTTCGGTCCTGCCACAAGTGCTGGATGCTGACTTGTAAAACGTGAAAGTGTAAACCAAAAATCATCAAAATTATTACAATCTCGCCACTGAAAGGGTACAGCATTTTTTCTAGTTGAGTTTGTCACTGCTACACGAGCAAGACGACTCTTCGTGTCTCAAGGAGTCACGAAGGTAGTTAAGTGTCAAATGTTATTTTGTCAATCGGTGGCTAACTCCGCAGTAGAATAGCAATAACGTGTACAGTTTGACAGGGAATCAGGTTCAATCATTCACAACGCTTTGAACTGACGGCCACGGTAATTCGTAACAGGTTTACGTTGTTAACAAAACAGGCGTTTGATGACAAAACAAAACGTTCACTTGGTTGAGTTTAAAAGATCTAAAGCAGATTGTTGGAAAAGTAGATTTTAATTTAATTCGTGTGAAATTGAGTTTCATACACATTTCTACGGTCGCCAAATATTTAAAGATTAGGATGTATAAGGAAAGATCCAGAACCGAATCACATAGAGTGTTACAACATTAAAAAATTCAAAATAAATTGACTATCGATAATTTTAGCTGTTAGTAAGTCTGTGATGATTTTGTTATCCAGGTCTTGACAATGCCGAAATGTTTGGACTTCCTACAAGCTGTATGGAATCTATGCAAACATAACTGCAGAGCTGTGTTGGGTGTGTCTAAATAAGAGCACATTACTCCAACATTACTCAGCTTACAATGGCTTCCTAATTATCGTCACTGATTTTTATTTGGAGTTTCACTGAAACTGCAGCAATCTTCGGAAAATGAAGTATTTTGGGAATGGGAAGTACTAAAGCAACTTCGGAAAGTAAAGTAGCAAAGGTTTGTTGTACTTTAAACGAGTACATTTATAAATAAAGTTATTGTTGCTGCTGCCGCTGCCGCTGCTGCTGTTGCTGCCGCTGATGGTGATCTTTGTGAGGCATTGAAGCCAATAGTGAGAATGTAATGTATCCCATAGGGTAGCTGTCTAACTAACTGAGTGACTGATTATCTAACAAGCTAACTAACAAGCTGGGTGGGTGACAGGTTCGCTGGATAATTACCTGTGGACTAACTGACATGTAGATAGTTAGACGAATTGACAGATAGGTTTCGAAAGGGGTGATTAACATGACCAACATTTAGAGTAACAGACCAGTCAACTGACTGAGTGACTGACTGACTCAAACTCGGCACCAACTGAACAAACGAGCAACACGAAGATTTGAAGTATGCATAAAAATTTTGTATGGATGGGTGATTTGTAAACAAACTCAAATTTGTAAATGAAAAAAATCCAAGCCAAAAATGGCCAAACATGGAAATATTTACGCCAAAAGAGACAGAAAAAAATGGCCAAACCTTGAAACATTGCGCCAAAAGAGACAGACGTTTAGTATAAAGCTCATGTCATCCGTATAACATAGGAATTACTTCAACGTCAAAACGTTGAACTAATGAAGTTTTTCACTTAGTGAAATACCCGCATGAGCGAAAAACAATTTACGAGTATTTTGATTATCTCCCTCAAATGCAGTGATTTTAACGTGATTCGAGTTTTATAGCAAAGCCGCATACTCAGACAAATAACAAACTCCGTTATTGGCTATGGTGTTGTAGCTACGAAGTGCAGTATCGTTCATCAAAAATTAATCACTTCTAAATATAATTCGTCAATAAAGAAAGAGAATTGAGCGTTTTAAAGCTGAATACCACCACCACATTCTAACTTACAAGAAAAGCTAAACTATAAAAGTTCATACAAATAATCTCATCGGAAAATCACATTTAAATCATTCGGCAACGTCGTATTCGTATTGAAGACCAGGCCTCGCTAGGTAAACAGTCCGTGACAGGCAGAAGATGGAAGTGATTGTGAAGAATGCTGTACCAGAATTACAAGCAGTTGGTAAATGGTGGAGTGTTCTCGTATAATCTAATATGTTTGTCAATACCATTCACATCAAACCAGACGAAAGTGTAAACAGTGCTACTAGTATATTATACTAGACGAATTTGTTAACGTTCCAGACGAAACTGAAGGCGAAGCTCGTATATACGGTCTGCCCTTTTCAATAAAATTAGCAACTTGTGCTTAGGCTTCTCTAATAAGCCAAACGTAAACAAATTAATATTTTTAAGGGAACTAATGATGCCGAAATTGTAGCTTCCGTTTGTAAATTTGTATTCGAGTGCTTTAAGAATAAAAACCTAAATTAAGGTCACATACCTCTTACATTTTACATATGCATCTTTACAATGACAACTATAATAATTATAAGTAATTGTAATTATTTGTTATCAGACTCAAATTACTATGTCATCACAATCGATTTTAAGTTTTGTAATAATTATATCTCAATGTTAAGTGTTAGTTGTTATTTTAATATATTAATTCGTAACTTTGTTATGGCTATCCATACATCTCATCAAATATTGTTATGTTTTTGTATGTCAATAAATCTAAATCTGTTACTGGTTGTGAAGTCATAATTGCATAAGTGAGGTACACTTAACGTGTTCTGCAAGAAATAATCGCATTAACGTTAACACGTTTTTTGAGTTACGAAGCAACTGCCACCTTGTGTTTTTACTCAGCGGCTCATTTAAAATGCCAAAATTTGCGAAGAAACTAACTGTTCAACTGGTATAAATGAGGCACCATATCTTCAATACTTTTTCTTCTCATTTTTATTGTAAAAATACCGTTTAATTATATAATAAACACCTATAATAGCCAACTCATATGTTAACAGAAATCGAAGTAATTTAAAGGAAAAGAATATGTTTTATATCCTACCCCATTTTAAAATATGGTAAAAAATAATAAAAATTGACACGTATAACAATTCCAAACTGTTTCTGATAACTAAATAACAGAGTGAAAACTTCATTAGCGGCAGCGAGGGCAGTTTGTAATGTCGTCACAAATGAACAGCACAAACATTACACAAGCAGGTTACACGTGTTTACGAAAGCGAAAATTGAAGTACCGTACTACTGTACAACATTCAATGTGATATGTACTCGTCAAATTTATTGTATAAAAATTAAGTTTCAAGTTTAGTAGTGAATTGCAAAATACATGTAACAGGGCGCGAATGTGAAATTTAACTTCCGCGCTAGTAACTCCTTCACGAAGTCATTCAGCTATAACTTAAAATTTTGCGTCTTTAAGAAATCTTACACATTATCTTTTGTTAAAAAGTTGTTTTCGTTACACCTGAGCTTATAATTAAAGTACAGTGTTCCCTCACTTATCGCGGGTGTTCCGTTCTAGGCCCACACGCGATAAGTGAATTGTAGGGACACTATAGTTATTTTAGTAGTTATACATTATTTTAAGTCTTTATAAACCCTCCCCACGCTCTTATACACAACCCTTTCCCGCATCTCAAGCGGGCGCAAGTACTACATTTCTTTTTGGTGTGTATTCATCCGCCGAATAAATACACTATTTACTGTAAATGGTAATTTTTATGATTCATAATATTCTTTTAATGTTAGAATTAATATTTTTAATATATTTTTATACATTTTGTGATTTTTTATGCAAAATTCATTAAATCTATAAATTACTGTACAATACGTACTACGCGTGTGCAAAAATACTGTAGACAGATTACCGCAAAAACCCGCGAAACAGCGAAAATACGGCTGGGTGGACAAGTGCATTTTTGCTTTTCTATTTTTACTAATGCAGTAACTAGTGCAGACTCATTGACCAAATATTTTTGTTAAAGTACCACACGCGTATCTATTTTTTTTCGTTCATTTTTGTTCTCACGAAATTAGCATTTTATCAAGTGTGTGGGCTAAGTGAAGTAAACCCATACTACTTATTTGGTATGGCATATCACTATGGTAACCATCATCGCCTTCGCACGACGCAATACAAGTTTTAACCCTTTCAATGAAACTATCATTTTCGCATAAAAATTTCGCCTTTCAGAAAAGCTTCATGGCGTGAAGAATTTGTACGATGCGCCCCGATTTGAGGATGTTACTTATACTATATAAGCCAACCCAGTTCTTTTTCACGCTCTCAGTGCTTCGTTTGCTTATCGGTGAAATGATTGTGATTTTTCAACAAAGTTCCAAGTTTTTTATTTTCTTCTAATTCAAGTTTACTCTGCATAACCCTATCAAGGCTAAAACAGTGGCTTTTGTTCCAAACACTGAATGAATCACGGAATCGCAATATTGGAAGCGGTTCTTTTAGGTTTCTTGAACTTCCTACAACAGGCTTAACGTATTCCGCTATTTTTATCTTCCTCGCAATAAATTTACCAAGATTTTACGCAGCCTGCGTTTATATTAAGCCTCATCTAATGGGCTTGCGTGATGTTCAAACCATAAAAGCTTAAAGTGGTTGGCCAGTGTCTCGTATGTTATCGCTAAACATGAATTTATGCTAAAAACACTTCCGACATTTTGTATTCTTAAGCGATTTGTGTTGTAAAACGAGGCGTATGCATAACAGGCTCTTTGGAACGCCGACACGCCTACGACTAAAGTCAAGCCAACTATAATTTATCAGGAAAAATTCTGCTAACTTTTAGCTGCAGTTTTGATGCTACATTACATGATATTTGTATTTTGAAAGATGGAAATCATTCTTTTACATTTTCAAGATGGCAAAACTTGACAAACAAGTTTTAATGTCAGCGTTCCTGCACTTTAGCGATAGAATCGTAAGTGTACATTGACCATTGATCAATCAGCTTTTGTGGGCGCTTCTATTCAAGCTTGAAAAAAATCAAGATTTAGAATATTTTATTATCACCTGGCACGCATGCGTAATACACGTCTAGAAGATCCAGCACATTTTAAACTACAGAACCTGCTGAATTGGGACAAACTGTATGAATGAATATAACGTTACAATATTAAAGGAAACAAAGGGGAATATCAGCATGTCTCAAAAAACTTTTCAGACAAAGTTAAATTAATTTGCACAACCCGTTTACCTGTCTGAAAGACTTATGTTACTGTGAAAAAGAAAATTTTTGGTAATTTAAATCCCACTCAACTGGTAAAACATCACTAGTATCCCAGTGTGCACCAAGAAAACGTCACTGGTTCACCAAAAGCATTATTAATCTTACTGACAAGATAAAGTAACTTATATTTTTGCTTAGTTACTGAAGTGTTCAACAAATGTTCTGCTTATTTTTTCGAACTTTACGCAATGTTATCTAAACTTAAAATGGCTGCACCTAATTTGCGGGAGTCTAAATTCACAGAGCGTAAATGCTTACGCAAACTCTGTGAACAATAAGGAAATTATAAGACAGTATGTAAGTAATATACAACTTCAAGACGTGTCTTCCTGTGCTTTAAGCAACTATGTGTGCTTACTGCTTAGTGACCGAAGTTAAGGAACATCAAGCCAAATTGGTAAATGGATGGGTGACAGACTAGTTATAACACTAGTTTTGGGCAGTTTTGTCTCCCTTTTGATGTTAACTTGTTGAGGGAAGATACACACGCTAAACGTGGGCGGCGACGTCCTCGTCAATCCAGTGGCTCAAGATTATTCTTGATTTGAAACTGGCTGTAGACCTGCCATAACCACATACATTAAAGGAAAGAAGAAGTCATTCAAAATGTTGAGTTTATTCAACTGTTGTCACTTAAACTTAGAAATACATTTATATAACAAAGAAATTTGCATAAAGCTGTCTGTAAAGCATAAATTTAAGATATACTACCACTGAATAGAAATTTTCAAGAGTGGTGGTTGCCGCCATTCACTTGAAAATCATGACGTAACTGGGCGACTTCGTGACTTTTCGTAAGCGCATCGTGGCTTTCCGTAAGCGCGCGCTGCTTAAACTAATTCAAACTTCTGCAGCTTACCTAATTTTCACGCAAAAAATAATACAAAATAAGGTATCTAATGGTTGCAAAAACGTATTATATACCTTCGAGGAAGAGTGACAGTGCGCTACTTTTCTTCAGGACGAATGACGTCATTGGAAAAGAATGGGCATTGAAAATGGGAGCGCCCAAGCATGAAGTGATCGCGACTTTAAAGTGATTTTACTAATTACACGATAGATAGATAGATAGATAGATAGATAGATAGATAGATAGATAGATAGATAGATAGATAGATAGATAGATAGATAGATAGATAGATAGATAGATAGATAGATAGATAGATAGATAGATAGATAGATAGATAGATAGATAGATAGATAGATAGATAGATGGATGGATGGATGGATGGATGGATGGATAGATAGATAGATAGATAGATAGATAGATAGATAGATAGATAGATAGATAGATAGATAGATAGATAGATAGATAGATAGATAGATAGATAGATAGATAGATAGATAGATAGATAGATAGATAGATAGATAGATAGATAGATAGATAGATAGATAGATAGATAGATAGATAGATAGATAGATAGATAGATAGATAGATAGATAGATAGATAGATAGATAGATAGATAGATAGATAGATAGATAGATAGATAGATAGATAGATAGATAGATAGATAGCTAGATAGATAGATAGATAGATAGATAGATAGATAGCTAGATAGGTAGATAGATAGATAGATAGGTAGATAGATAGATAGATAGATAGATAGATAGATATAGATAGATAGATAGATAGATAGATAGATAGATAGATAGATAGATAGATAGATAGATAGATAGATAGATAGATAGATAGATAGATAGATAGATAGATAGATAGATAGATAGATAGATAGATAGATAGATAGATAGATAGATAGATAGATAGATAGATAGATAGATAGATAGATAGATAGATAGATAGATAGATAGATAGATAGATAGATAGATAGATAGATAGATAGATAGATAGATAGATAGATAGATAGATAGATAGATAGATAGATAGATAGATAGATAGATAGATAGATAGATAGATAGATAGATAGATGGATGGATGGATGGATGGATGGATGGATGGATGGATGGATGGATGGATGGATAGATAGATAGATAGATAGATAGATAGATAGATAGATAGATAGATAGATAGATAGATAGATAGATAGATAGATAGATAGATAGATAGATAGATAGATAGATAGATAGATAGATAGATAGATAGATAGATAGATAGATAGATAGATAGATAGATAGATAGATAGATAGATAGATAGATAGATAGATAGATAGATAGATAGATAGATAGATAGATAAATAGATAGATAGATAGATAGACAGATAGACAGATAGATAGATAGATAGATAGATAGATAGATAGATAGATAGATAGATAGATAGATAGATAGATAGATAGATAGATAGATAGATAGATAGATAGATAGATAGATAGATATTTTATTTCTGAAAATCAAATTTCCAACACGAAAATTACAAACTCGACGCATACCCGATGGTTTTATCAGCGGGCAGAGCTCGGGTAATGATTTCCAGATCATACTAACAATTTGACTCAACATAGCTGCACAAGGTATATACACAGATATACAAATTTAGTTGTAAACTCTATGAAGCGAAAAATACTATTAACTCAGCATTTGTACATTTGTACTACATAATTAAAATACGAAAAGTACACGTGCATCATGACTTTGCTTTTCACAAATTAAGATCTTAGTTATCGTACCTGGGTATTTCTGTTGAAGTACCTACAGTGAAAGTTTCTTGAAATCAAAACCGAATTTTAGCAGCTCTCAAAGCCACTTTAAAGGAAGAACCAGCCCTCGAACAACATTTATTGCATTTTAATATACAATTAGAAATATCGAAATCATCACACAATATATGCGCATAGAATGCTTTGCTTAAAAATGTAAAGGAAATTTAAATATTTTTTACCTCCCGCCAAACGAACGTCGCTGCCGGCATATTTTAAAAAAATTACGTAAGCTGGTGTACGCTGGGCAGCGTGAATGCTGTGAAGGCAAGCTGTGGGAAGGTACGCGTTGAGAAATTTCTACAGTTTGCTTAGAAGTTCTGTTATTCTAATGTTGTGTTTAACTGTGTTTATGTAAAAATTAGTCATTTGATCAATTATGACCAAGATTATAGTGGTTACATAGCTTTAATCCACAGGATTATACCGTAAAATGTGTAAGTAGTGTACATTAATTGCGTAAGTGTAATTAATTTACAGACTTTTGTTGATTTTCAGATACGCATGTAAACTTGCGAGCATACAGTAGGTAGCGGGTGGGTGACTTAGTTTGTAGAGTTCGCTCTATTAGTCAAAGAAAAGATTGCTGAAGCACTTGGCGGGATAAGTGTTTATATTGCACGGAAACCGGATGACGCCATTTTTTGTCTGAAATGAGCGCGTCAAAGCGGTAAAGTAACGATGATTTTCAATGGATTTTACTAGTTACACGAGATACTTATCACAATTTTATTGCTGAAACTAATATAAGCTCAACTTCCCGAGCGACTTGACTTTTGCTTTAAGTAGAGAAACATTTGATGTTATAGACATTGTAATAAAAATACACCGGTAAGTAAATATAGAGGAAGAAAAAACATTATTCAAGTTTTCCAGAAAATTGTAGTTGTTCCATCTAGACAACTTAGGAATGCTGTCAGTTTTAGTAAATTTCTTTTTTATCAATTTCTTGTTAGAAAAGCTTCATGTAGTTCTAAAGTCATTAAAAATCAATTTACCTGAAAAAAATTCATCTACGCTTTTATCAACAAATTTTCAGCAAATAATGCGCCTAACGGACACTACTTTCACGCAAATCTTAACATCACAGTCTCCGCGTCACCATCTCCAGATTAGGTTTATCCCAGCACGGCATTCGGGAAGACAAAAGAAAGCATAATCTCGTGTCGAGCAATAATGCGCCACGTACACGCTAGGATCTATTACCACACTTTTGAAACAAAGGATGCGGCTTTTAGAGAAAGTGAGTAGAAAAAAGTGACGCGACTCCCTTCCTCA
Organism: Tubiluchus corallicola; assembly: GCA_030141605.1. NCBI lineage: Eukaryota > Metazoa > Priapulida > Priapulimorpha > Priapulimorphida > Tubiluchidae > Tubiluchus > Tubiluchus corallicola. The sequence continues at coordinate 12,763 of JAQGDQ010000915.1, forward strand.
CTAAAACAATGCTGATCACCTATTTTAATGTGATGGATGCATTATTATATTTAGGTATTTATTTATAAGTGCCAAAAATACTTAATATACAAGAAAAAAACAAATCGTACCTACAATTTCAATTTTGTACAATGATATTATAAAAGTAAATAATATGGTAAGGGAACGTGTTAGATAAAAAGTAAAAATTAAAACATGAAAATTTTCCTGCAACTAAAATTTTTGAAGTTTTGTGTATTGTGAAGTGAGGATAGCCAATGTTTTTTATAGCAAATGAACACTAACTTTTCGTTTTCTACAATGATATAAATGCAACAACTTAAAATACGAGAGAGTTCTCCTGGGACTTGCTATCTTTAACACGAATAAACCGTTGAATGCCCTGTGCAGTCCCACAACAAATTATTCATTTATTTCGAAAGCTTTCACCCTAACGGGCCTCATCAGCTGAAAATTAAAACAATGTGTTCCAGTGTGCAAACAAAGATTAGAAGCAATATAGTAGCTAAATATCATCAACTTAAATACTACTACTACTAATAATAATAATAGTAATAACAGTAATAATAATAATAATAATAATAATAATAATAATAATAATAATAATAATAATAATAATATTAATAATAATAATAATAATAACAATAACGATAATAATAATAATATATTATTGTTATTATTATAATGATAATGATAGTGATAATAATTATTATTATTGTTATTATAATTATAATGATACTGATAATAACAATAATAATAATAATTATTATTATTATTATTATGATAATGATAATAATAATAATAATAATAAGAATAATAATAATAACAACAACAATAATAATAATAATAATAATAAATTAGAAAAAGAATAAAAACGAAGGCATAAAAAGAAAAAAACAAGCATTGTACAATTGACCTTGCCTATAAAGGCATTCCTCCTCCTCACAGTGACTCATTTATTTATTTTACAATGTAATAACAATTTGTATGTATGTTTATACGTACGCTTTGCTGTGGAACAAATTTATAATTCATAATTCAATTCAACGTTTTATTCATGTTAAATGCAACAACCATTTGCGATAAATTTTTTTCATGAGAACCTTTTGATACAACACTTAAGGGCAGTCATACTCAATGTGCATGACTATAGCAGGACCGGAACATTTGCATTTGCAATGGTAATCTTCTAGCAAGAGACACTGGGCAGGCACACAGTGTCTGGGTTAAGTCTGGATTTGGATAGAGCTTTTCCCAGTGAGGTAAGTAACTACAGTAGAGTGAAGTTTAGCAGATGAAGCCAGTCAGGTCCAGAAGCACTTTTCCAGGCGGTCACTTATTCATTGTTAAATGGGAAGAAAGGAAAATTTTAATGTACACCTTTAAAAGCTTTCCACACAAAGTTATATTACTTAAAATTACGCTTACCCGTTTGAAAGACTTATAAAATATTCGCGCAGACTAACAAAACGTCACTGTATCACCATCCCAGTGTGCACCACTGATTCACTAACACATTACTGATCTTACTGACAAAATGCAGTCATTTGTACTTCTACTTAGTTAGTGAACAATGTGCTACGAATGCTCTGATTATTTTTTCAAACTTTATGCAATGTTATCTAAATTTGTTTCAAACGACTTACCCTTAAAATGGCAGCGCCTAACGGTCATCGCGGGAGTTTAAATCTACAAGTTTTATACGGCGTAGCTGCTTACGCAGGCTCTGTACGCAATAAGTCAGCATGAACGTAGTATAAAGTTTCAAGACGAATTTTTAAGCTTTATTTATGAAGAGTGTTTTCTTGTCTTTTAAGATGTAACAGTGTTGCCTAACGTTGCAGAAAACCACACAGTGACGATAACATAAAAAATTACAACAACATACGAACATGGACTCTCAATTACAAATCCTCTTTCTTGGCATCTTTTCAAAACAATTATTGTTGCCGGATTAATTACGTCATAATATTTTGACGTTTTTGGTTCATGGCAACAGCGTGTTTAGGAATACTGTTTAAAACGCTAACGGTTTTAACGTTAGTAAAATGAAAAGCTTGGATTAGCCAAGTATATTTGATCTCCCTATTGATCTTACTGACAAAGTAAGACCTGCCCACTTCAGTCGGTAAAGGTTTGATCACACGTTACTAGCGGTAGGCGATCAGGCAACACGGCAAATGCACACCATTACTGGCTAAAGCAGCAAATGCTTGGGATTGATGTGAACGTTAAATATGCATTGACCGTTTCCAACAAGTGCTTCCAGCGCAGACAGTCGTCGTGTAGACGAGCCGGTTTTAAATGACAGAATAGCAACAGGTTTTTTAAAGGTAATTTTAAAGCATCAAACTACTTTAATTAAATTTTGCTACGTTTGAAAACGGACTATTTCCCCAAGGCATGAGTTCTCTGTTACTAATCTATAAACTATGTTTATGCATAAGACACAAAATTTGCTCTTTTACATTGGTTCCTTAAGTGTGAAATAACTTATGCCTTTTTATGTGATAAACATATCTAGATATGTTAGACCTCAAGCATCATCCACAGTTGTGTCCTAGCTGTGCCGCCAGCTATGTAGGCCCGACAAGAAGGCATTCGTTTTAATATACACGAAATGTAGAATTTGTGCTCACCTTTCATCATCATTACATCAGCATGTTCATCTTCATCTTGTAAACTTTATTGTGCATCGTATTATCTAGTATTATTTTTTTATTAATACTAAAATAATTGGCTAAAGTCTACTTATTCTTGTGGTTAATGCTGCTTGGTGATTATTGTTGTTTATTGCGTGGCGTGAGAGGTAGCCACGATGGGCATGGCAAACTATCAAGACTTTATTTAATAAATTACACATTTATTAAACAACAAACACAACACGGTAAATGTAAGAGGATAGTAATGCCAGCCCTCCGTCTTCAAGTCAGTTCCTAATCTCCTCGAGGTGCGGGTCTCAAAACACTTTTGTCTAACTAGCTAACGCGCCGTGAGCTTCTGCGCATAAGGATTACATCATCAATCTTTACTTCTGAGTCAGCCGGTCGAACATCAGCTGGTCGCGTGGTGCCACACCTAACAAGGCTTCTATGCACGACGATAGTTTAATCTTGCATCGTCAAGCATTTAATCTTGAATTATTAATTTAATAATTTAATCACCAATTTAATCAAAATCACTGTTTAACATAGCTTTCCTTTACTTTAATCTTAATTTGTTCTTTCTTGTATAGAAATTTGGAATCAAATGAACTATCGCTTATTCCTCTTAGTCTTCATTGCTTTATTTCAAACTTCTCACAGCTGTGCCAAACAAGCTAAAAATGCAGTAGAAGAGCTGACAAAGAAAAACATAGGAAAATGCAAAACTCATAAAACTGAAGAACCAAATCCCACTAAGGTCTGCCAGGATTGCTCCAGGAGTAGAAGCATACCGGATAGAGCCAAAGCCACTTACACGAACTGTTGCAGCAACGATGGAAAGTACAAAGAGTGTCTGGGGTACTACAAGAAATATAATGCAGTACGAAGTTCTGCTAACACGTGTGGATCGCTCAGTATTCCGCTATTGTCCTGCTGTATTCTTATTCTATTACACAATTCTTCATTTTTAGTTCAGCTCATAACAAAACATTAACGCTATTTATAAGTATACCGCTTTAAAGCACTATTATTGTTCAGAAAATAAAGAATTAAAACAAAAATCTTAAAAGATTTGTACAAAATAAACGAGAAGCTTGCCAGGCTTATCATCTACACATATTAACCAACAATGTTAACGATTTGTCTCTGATTACATTATAGTTGTAAAATTGACATGAAAGATCTCCACATATACAGTCGTGGCCAAAAGTTTAAGCCCACCTGTGATTACGACGTGAATTTTGAGCTTTTTTGGTATTCAGTACTGTATAGTCGGCTGGTATTCAATACTGTAGTCGACTGATTATGTTGGATGGTAATTCTAATGAAAGGTAAGAGGATGAGTGATCAACTGCGCATGCGCATATGTCTCCGACTGGGGGAGGAAGCTACTGCCGAGAGCGCGTCTAAGACAATTCCCGCAACCGTACTGATGACGTTATCAATGCGATGACGTCATCATCTCGTAAGTCCTGCGCATGCGCAACAAACATTTATTTGCAATTTTCAATTACCTTCCTAATGAGCCATCGTGTGTACGAATCGGTCCACCATGAGGGAAAATATATGGTATTGAATACCAAAAAAGCTCAAAATTCACGTCGTAATCACAGGTCGGCATAAACTTTTGGCCACGACTGTATTTTACAGCAGACCTGTATTTTCTATGCTACATTCAGCAAATCTTATAGGCGGCAGTAACATAAAAGTTTTTTAATACCTGGAATGAATCTGTATGATATAGATTGCCAGTGTTTGAGATTTTAGAAATTTTGAACTTTTCTCACTGCACAAGAAAAAACGTTGTACATTTTTGTTTGCACACTACCTTCTTAGCAATTTAGTTTCCTATGGATGTTCTAGATGTGTTAATCCTTCTCAGAAACATAGATCTTTCCACATAATAGTTGTTTACAGGCATTTTAGTTTACTATAACGAATCCTAAAATAAAATCACACAGATTAGTACAACTGTTCTTAAATCCAATCTTTTATCCAGCCTCAAGCATCTTATTTGCTAAGTTTTCTATCAAAAAGTTGTACACTAATAATTACAACCTCATCCAGTTTAACAAGAAGGTATCTCCTGTGAGAAAATTACAACCTCATCCAGTTTAACAAGAAGGTATCTCCTGTGTGAAAATTACAACCTCATCCAGTTTAACAAGAAGGTATCTCCTGTGTGAAAATTACAGCCTCATCCAGTTTAACAAGAAGGTATCTCCTGTGTGATAATTACAGCCTCATCCAGTTTAACAAGAAAGTATCTCCTGTGTGAAAATTACAACCTCATCCAGTTTAACAAGAAGGTATCTCCTGTGTGATAATTACAACCTCATCCAGTTTAACAAGAAGGTATCTCCTGTGTGATAATTACAACCTCATCCAGTTTAACAAGAAGGTATCTCCTGTGTGATAATTACAACCTCATCCAGTTTAACAAGAAGGTATCTCCTGTGTGATAATTACAACCTCATCCAGTTTAACAAGAAGGTATCTCCTGTGTGATAATTACAACCTCATCCAGTTTAACAAGAAGGTATCTCCTGTGTGATAATTACAACCTCATCCAGTTTAACAAGAAGGCATCTCCTGTGTGACAATTACAACCTCATCCAGTTTAACAAGAAGGGATCTCCTGTGTGATAATTACAACCTCATCCAGTTTAACAAGAAGGTATCTCCTGTGTAAAAATTACAACCTCATCCAGTTTAACAAGAAGGTATCTCCTGTGTAAACTATCACCATTTAATTAGTTACAGGAATGTTGTTTGCTGGACACCTACTCTTATTTTCATTTCTTTACTGTAGCCCATTACCACGAGAGGCCACTGGCCTTCTTTGGAACAATTAGTTTAAAAAAATGCTTGATAATTTCTGACAAATGCTTGTGTCCAAAATCCTATGTTTCACACACTTGTAGGAAAGTAACTCGGGTGCAAGTTAATGGGTTGCCGGTATTTTGATGAATCAGACGTGTAATTTTCCGCTTGTTTTTGGTATTAGTTATACAAGTTTATTTTGGTCTGTTTGCCCCTGATTCTAAAGTTTGCTGTTTCAGTTAGCAAATCCTTGTACTACAAAAAAGTATTCCTCTTTTCGCAAAACCACCTTTGACCAAACGATGCAAAAGTCTTGTCAAAATTACAATTTAAGATCGCAAATGTTTCACAATTTGCTTCAAAACACTTTTTTGCATCCCAGTTTTGCTGTGTCAAAGGTCTGACAATTACACACACCAGTTTTTCTTTAAACATGGCAACAAACAACAAATTTTCTATATTATTTGAGCCCCCCCCCCCCGTGATGTCTAACAAGCTATGAAATCTACTGTCCAGTCTCCAATTGACAATAAGTCCTTCAAATTATTGGTAGGTTAGTAAAACATCCACCTTCAATTGGCAAATTTTTCTAGTCAGTTTTATAACCTGCAAGTGCAAGTGCTAGAAGCAAATGCAGTCTTCACAACACGTTTGCTTATAAGTAACATTAAACTTGCTTACACAGCCAGTTGAACTGTTGGTAGTGTTTGTCACACTCTCTATCAGGTCCGAAAACATGACAAAACAATTACATAATAACTGTGTACATCAAAAGCTACCTCAAAAAATGGTAATGCCGAAATTGCTTTAAAGACAGGATGATTTTTCATATAGTAGCCCCTTTCAAGTCCCATAAAAAGTACACATTTTAACACAATTAATACTGCAAACGCGTTTCTGATAATAAAATAATAGATTAAAAACTTAATTAACGGCAGGCGAGCCCAACTATTGATGACATCACAAACTAACATAATTTTCAACAGCAAAAATATTCCACGAGCGTGTTGCACGTGTTTGCAAAAGCGAAAATTTAAGTACAGTGCTACTGTAAGATAGTCAGTGTGTTGTACTAAAACAAGACAAGTTTTAAGACAAAAATTCAAATTTCATATTTACCGCTGTGCTTACAGCATGAGCTGTCGAACGTGTGTAGTTCGTCACAAACTAACACATCTGAAATGAGAGGTACAGCACCTGATTTTGCGTAATGCATTTCTGAAATGCAGGCTCTAGTGCCCGTTTAACTAGTGAATAGCGAAATGCATGTAACAGCGAGGAACTACTGCGCGAACGTGAAATTTTGTTGGTCTGGTAATAATTCTTTCACGTAAGTCATTTTTGAAAAAATAGTATGTCTCCTTTCAATATTTTAAAGAGTAGATTGTTTTGACCTACAGTTTAAGTGACATAGAGTTTTGCTTTAATAGAACACGTTATGTATAAGGACCATAATAAAGTTCAATGGGCAGCACTGAAACACTTTGGAATGTAAACCAAATCTCAATGTGCGTTATTTTAAAGCTGGATTGCGATGATTTTCTTTTAAAGCTGTTTATAAGCGCCAACAGATTTTTATTATTGGCTAAATATCAGTCTAAGTTTGCAAGATAACTCATTCATCCAACCAAGAAGTGAAGATTTGTTTGATAGCTTTGCAAATGCTTAACAATTAATAGTATAACTACGTTCATAGGGCACTACATTAAAGACAACAAATACAAGGCTCTCTTTGAGACTGCGAGACAGTAATCTCCCATGGCAGCATGAAACACAAAGGATTTTATTTTTTACTGTAACACGCTAATAACACACTGCAATAGAAAATCACTGGCCTGCAATTCAAAATGGCGGCTTGACAAAAACAAATGTATGCTAAAAACAGCCCTTGATCAACACACTTTCGAAATGTACGCGTAGTATATAAACTATAGTCGTTGTAGCCTATTTGTCACTGCACCAAATGCATTGTGGGTAACCAAACCATGCAGTCACATCATGTCGTTTGATGGAATTATTCGAGGCAAACCAATTCTGCCATTACTAAAGTGGGATCATTTTCTTAATAACTTGATCAGCAACGCCAGTAAAAGATTTCTAAACATTTTCACAACAAAATGGCTGCTTCTTACATTCAGTTTGTAACTGAAATTACAAACACGTGTCAATTGTGTATTTTTGATGCACATTTTATTGTTACACGTGCTAGACAGTGATGTGAAGGCTTAACACAAGTTGAGGAAAACGGTTAAAAGCACCATTAAGAAAGCACGCGAAACTGAACTCCTGAACAAACTTCCTGAAGCTTTTACAGCTCCGGCTGGCTGAAGACTATGTTCATATTTCTCATCATACTTATCACGACAAAGGTTATAATTGTTCTGATTCTCACAGCATCCCGTATATATACTTATGGTTCTTCTTCCTTTGTCTTTGGAGCAAACATAACATATATCTATGGTCTTTCTGCCATCTGGCGTCTTCTTCGTGCATCTTCCCATATCTTTGCCCATTAAGATTTCCAGTTCGCGTTTTACTGTACAGCCACTAGAGGGAGCAGATGTTAGCACGAGAATGAGGAGCCCAATGAAAGCACATTTTGTATTATATTTCATCTGCAAATTAAGATTAAATTAAAATAAAATTAAGAATAAAGATTAGACAATTGTATGTCTTATAGTGTGCGGGATCGTACGCTGTTAAAGCATACATCTTTTAACATGCTGCAAATGCTGATGGGTAAATCTACTATGGTTTATATTGCTTAAATTTATTGTGGCAAAGTACTAGGCTGACAAATCACATTGCTTAAAATTACTACGGTCATATTTTGAGTAGGCTGACAGTCATGTTGCTTAAATCTACTACGGTCATATTTTGAGTAGACTCTCAGTCATGTTGCTTAAATCTGCTACGGTCATATTTTGAGTAGGCTGACAGTCATGTTGCTTAAATCTACTACGGTCATATTTTGAGTATGCTGACAGTCATGTTGCTTAAATCTACTACGGTAATATTTTGAGTAGACTGACAGTCATGTTGCTTAAATCTACTACGGTCATATTTTGAGTAGACTGACAGTCATGTTGCTTAAATCTACTACGGTAATATTTTGAGTAGACTGACAGTCATGTTGCTTAAATCTACTACGGTCATATTTTGAGTAGACTGACAGTCATGTTGCTCAAATCTACTACGGTCATATTTTGAGTAGACTGACAGTCATGTTGCTTAAATCTACTACGGTAATATTTTGAGTAGACTGACAGTCATGTTGCTCAAATCTACTACGGTCATATTTTGAGTAGACTGACAGTCATGTTGCTTAAATCTACTACGGTCATATTTTGAGTAGACTGACAGTCATGTTGCTTAAATCTACTATGGCAATGTTCTTGTGTAGGTTGACAGTCATATTGCTTAAATATGCCGTGGCAATGTACTTGAATTGGCTGACAAATCACATTGCTTACATCTACTACGGTCATATTTTGAGTATGCTGACAGCCATGTTGCTTAAATCTACTATGGCAATGTTCTTGAATAGACTGACAGTTATACTATGTAGTCATACAGGCTTAAATCTACTAAGGCAATGTACTTGAATAGACTGACAATTATACTATGTAGTCATACAGGCTTACATCTACTAAGGCAATGTACTTGTGCAGGCTGGGCAGTCATAACGTGCAGTGAGAAATGCTTTACCTACAGTCAAGTCGTTATACACGTACACTGTAATTTCGATTTACTTAACTTAGATTATTGTGATGGACCTGAAATGAAAGATAATTACCTAAAATCAGACTGTAAACCAGTAAGTGTGTTTATAAATCATGTTAGAATGTACGTACTTTCTAAACGCGAGAAACAGGCGACCATAGTGTGCCACATGGAACGGTAGAGAAGTAGTATTCTTGGAGTCACCTATCCACTTACTTACCAAGCTCAGCGTTGTTTAGTTTCGAACGCTGGGTCGATGCTGATACACTCCCTGAATATTAAGCTATTCTCTATTTTCACGAAATTTGTACAAAGAAATAAAAAATGAACGACTAATATGCATTAAAAAACTTTTGTACAAACATGACTTAGATGTGAAATCTATTAAACAAATCTCGTTAGATTGGCAGGCAAACTGCTATAAGAGGTGCCATAACCAAGAGAAGTGAATGAATAGAACAAGAACTAAATTTTCATTAAAATTTCTTTCATCGATTTTCCTGACCAAATACGCGCCCAGAGCCTAGTGAGGTGTTTTGCATAAAGTTATAGATCAATTTTAAATTTCTTACTGTGAATTTATACAAATAAAGTCAGTTTCACCTTATATCAGGCTGGCTGTAATTTCTTGTAGTGGTGACTTCATTGCTCGAGACACGTGCAAGAATGAGAGCAATTAGCCCAGGACTGGATGCTGGAACACACTTCTCTCTGACGTGGTTACTTGGATACCAACTGACGTCATAATGATTACACAAAAATCTAAAGCGTCAACAAATTCAAATCGGTGTAGCTGTTTTCAACAATTTCTTACCAAAATAGTTATGGTTGGAACTTGAAAGCTTAACCCTTTCATACCCATTGTATCCCGTGGGATACGAGAATATTTTCTGCCTTTAAAATTAACAAAATTTTAAAACTGACAGTTATTTGATCTGTTAATAGTTATTTTGATTTAAGCCAATAACAATAGACTAAAAATGGTGATAAAATGGCAAACTAGAAAATCTACATAGCATAAAAAACTGCGCAAGGTGCAGTACTTTAGAGACGACTTTGTACAGATCAGCATAGCATGCATACTAAATGTCTTAAATACTTTAAAAAAATTATCAGCAGTTGCAAAATGAAGCACATTTTATGCTTCCATTGAATCCCAATGTATCCCGTGGGATACAGGCTATATTTAGCACGCGGGCACAGGTAGAAAAAAATAATTATTATGTGTGAACAAGATGGACATACTGAACAAAACTACCAAATCAAAAAAAAAATTCTTATTAAAAAATAATTTGGGACTGAAAGGGTTAACACTGAAAATGTAGAAACAGTGACGAAATCACGCCTAGAACTACAACAACGCCACCCAATATTGTTCCGAAGTTTGTCAGCATTGTCATGAAATTACGATAACTATTACTGAAATGTTGTTGTCGGCGTCACTGTCGCCGTCGTTATCGTCGTCGTCGTCATCATCGTTGTTGCTGTTTCATTTTTTTGTTGTAACATTCTTGCATTGCTATGTTATCAGTGTCATAATAATAATAATAATAATAATAATAATAATAATAATAATAATAATAATAATAATAATAATAATATTACCAAAATTGTATTTCTTATTACTATCTTCAATTCTTTATCTATGTTTCGTTATCTGCCTGTTTTAAGTTAACAGATCGCGACTAAAAAGAATTTTAGAAATCTTCATGCATCCAGGGACATGATTTTGTTCACCTCTGTTCTACTGGTTGTTGAATAGCTATTTCTTCACTGGACAACCATCAGCTAGTTTTATTTTCCTTGCCCATTTTAGAAGAATAACTCGATACTCGTTACCATGGAATTACTCTGCATCATCATCTCCTGAAAGTGCGTCATGACACATTGCGTCATTCATATGACGATAACAATTCGTTGCCATAGCAACGATTGTTTTTCGTTCTTGACACATTACGTCATTCATATGACGATAACAATTCGTTGCCATAGCAACGATTGTTTTTCGTTCTTGACGCATTACGTCATTCATATGACAATAACAATTCGTTGCCATGGCAACGATTGTTCTTCGATCTTGCAACTGACCTAATAGATGTCAGTCTTTGTTCAGCCTCATTTCTTTCTTTGCTTTCGATGCGAGAAAGGCGTTATTATTTGCAGCCTGTAGTGCGTTCTTTAGTGGACTATTATGGGCTGTTTTGATTTTTTATGCAACCGCGAGCGCCGTGAGGACCGTGAGGACCAACCGGTGCCTAGATGCTGGAGGATCCGGACCATATGGTCTAGGGCCCGGGGGCAAGTCGCTCCTATGCCCTCAGTCCATTCGTCTTCTGGGACCTCCACGCGTTGTAGTGGTGAGGGAGAGTCTTCCGGGACAACCGTGGGGGCGGTTCGTCTTGGAAGCTCGAGTAGTATGGTGCCTAGACGCTGGAGGATCTGGACCATATGGTCTAGGGCCCAGGGGCAAGTCGCTCCTATGCCCTCAGTCCATTCGTCTTCTGGGACCTCCACGCATTGTAGTAGTGAGGAAGAGTCTTCCGGGACAACCGTGGGAGCGGTTCGTCTTGGAAGCTCGAGTAGCATGGGTCTCCCTCTGGTTGAGTGCTGAATGTCATTCTTAAGTACCAACCTTACAGTACTATGCTCTCACATCTGGGCTCTGGTCAGGACAGCCACTATTGGACTGTCAGAGCCCCGTAAGGTGCCTCGGGGGGGGGGGCTGGCTCGCGGTAGTGCGTGCACTACAGGGGTGTGTGATGCGTTAGGCGTAATTGCCTACTAAAGCTAACTGTAGACGAACAGTTGGCACACAGCCTCTCCACACCCAAGACTCCTGCGTAACCTCCACGAGGTGCGAGCTGGTAACTGCCCCATTACAGGAGCAGGCTAATCAGCAGGGGATCTCGGAGCAGTATGGAGCCCCAGAGGTGCAGTGCTGAAAGGCACTCACCATTCCATACCCCAACTATGGGTTAAATAGCATAATATATTTCAGAGCAGATCTACATGTACTTAAAAACAGAAGTTTTTTTGTACTTTCTCTCATTATAGTGGAAATTAAGTTCAATAAAAAGTTAACAGGTTAATTGTATTGTTTACTGTTTTTTATTGTTTGATTTTTGTATGTATAGTAGATTAAACGCTTTTAATTGTTTGCAATATTTATGCAGAAAATCGACTTTAAATGAAATTTGTCTTGTCTTACTATATTTTATCTTACGCTTCTCCTCTCCTCTCCTCTCTCCTCTCCTTTCCTCTCCCCATGCTCTTTATTATTGTAACAAATTATTATTATTGTAATTTTTGTTTTTGTGTAAGTTTGTGTGATTTGTTTGTATTGATTTTTCTTTTTATATAATGTTGAATGTTGTAAATACGTCACTTATAATATGAGCTTCAGTTTGAAATAAAGGATTAAATCAAATTAAATCAAATCCTTTCCGCTCCTCTCTTGTTTCGCCTCTTTCGTCTAGCACATCTTCTGATCTTACGTTAATTTTAATGCTAATGAACATGGAAAATGATTTACTTCATAACATTTCCGTACAAGGCAGTGGTGGATAAGGCACAGGCTTTATTAGTTGCGACCATGAGCCTCCACCAGCTGAGGGGCCTCCAGAGATTACGCAAAGTTAAATTACCGTGAAATTACTACAGAATGAGAGCAGAATTATGCTGAATTATCTCTTTGAAAAGCGCTCAATTAATTAATATGCCGTAGAATAATACATTATTATTATTTATTATTTATTATTATTATTATTATTATTATTATTATATTATTATAATTATTATTATAATTACTGTATATAATTATTCTATGGCTACATAGTAGACTGTCAGCCTGTTCAAGTACATTGCCGTAGTAAGTTTAAGTAACATGACTGTCAGCCTATTCAAGTACATCGCCTTAGTAGATTTAAGCCTGTATGACTACATAGTATGACGTCAGCCTATTCAAGTACATCGCCTTAGTAGATTTAAGCCTGTATGACTACATAGTATGACGTCAGCCTATTGAAATACATCGTGCAAGACTAAGACGAGTAGGCACATATAACGAGATTGCCAGAAACAACACCAGTAAGATTAGCACCAAACGAGGCACTGAAACCTACTAAACGATCTCCAGGCAAACCAAAAACAACTTGGATGTCAAGAATTAACAAAGATTTACAACAGCTGGAACCAAACCTAACAATAGCATCACAGGAATTGAACATTTTAGCTGCAGAAGGGAAACAGTGGAGTGCTCTAATCAAAGGATAGAGGCTCTATGTCTATAATAGATGTTTAGAACAACAGAAGTAGAAGATTCGCTCACTTTTCAACAAGATTTGTTTCAGTTTAATGGCTGTCGCAGTTTAATGCCAACAAGTGTGTGGTGCTACAACTCAAAACACAAATTCCAGCGCGGTATTATCTGACTGGCAAAGAGATAACAATATCTTAGAATATAATGACCTTGGTGTAATTATTTCTCACGACCTTAAATCTTCTGCTCATATAACTGAAATAAGCAGGAAAGGAAATCAAATGGCAGGCTTGATCAAGCGATGTTTTGTAAATGTATTTTTCCGATTAGACGTCTAAAAGCAGGAAGAGCTGTAATTTTCGGTCGTATTTCGAGTGGCTTTTTTTAACTGTTAAGATTAGAAATCCATAATGCAAACAAGACTGTACCATGATGTACTCTGCACTATATGCGGATTAGCTTTTTGGAAGGAGTAGGATTTTGCAACAAAATTCGCATTGACAAGCACCACCTACCCAAAAATTTGTGAAAAATTATTAAAAAGCTACCACATTAAATAAACAACAAAAAACAACGTCAATAAGAGATGCTTACGAGTCTCAATGTTAGTCATCGAGGAAGAAAATGTAGTATACAAGATACAAACGTTTCGTTTCTCCAATGAAACAAACAAGAACACCCACATTTCGTGATTCTCTAATGAAAATTTTCAAATCGCTATATAAGGAATCAGCCTATTGCCATCCATAATATCCTGCATGAACAACTCGTTATATTGACAACTCGTTACATGACCAACGAACAACAAATACGTTCACGCGTTTATAGTTATCGTCTAACATAACTACAGCAAAATAAAAAGTGAAAAGGATAGGACCCAAAAAATCTCCTTGAGGTACGCCGATATTAAAACAGAGTGGAAGCTCGTCCTTCCTCCACAAAACTGACTATTGTCACATTAAACTGCACATCTCGCAAGAAATAACACAGTTTAGACAAGCATTTGTGGAAGTTGAAAGTTAAAATGCAATGCTGTCTTTCCACCTTCTCTATTATGAGCACGACTAGCCGCTATTTTTAAAAACATAATCTTAAGGTCAACCACATGAAGACAGAATAATATCACATTCAGCAAAGTGGCGATTCGTGAAAAAATACCTTGCCAGCTTGTTAGACTTTGAAACTATATACAACGAAGGAAAATTCTAGCACTATCTGCTTATTCAGATCTCACAGTCGTTTTTGAAAACACAAGACTTTCTTTTGAAGCCAAATCCGGTTCCTTTCATCTTTAGTTGAACCTGTATTTTTGTACAATGCTGAGCTACGAACAATAAAAGTTAAACAACAGAGGGAAATTGATGGCTTTTAAAGATGTCTCTATAGACAACATTAGTTGTTAAATGGTCTGGCAGAGTATCCAATGATGATCTGTGTGATGTGGTGAAGAACCCTTGGAGTAAACAAATCCAAGTAAGAAGACTGGTTTGGACGGGCATGTACTAAAACTGCCTCAGTAATCTTCACTTTCTGTAGCACTACGTAAAGTTATTGAAACAAGAAAAAAGTCAAGAGAGAGAGTCAGCTACTGACATACATTGGTATACTGCAAAAAGATTAGCAAAATGTAACTCTAGATTTGGAGGAGGAGGTATATTAACACATATTCATCACTTCTAGCTTTATGGGCAATATTCAAGCCAAATATCTTTACTCATTATAACTTTGTCCGAAAATTAGAGACGAAAATCATGGTTAGTAACGTTACGGTTTGTCCAGTGATAATCATGACTTACAAAATCGTGTTAAATCAATAAAAGTTTTGTCAAGAGACAATGTAAATAAGAAGAAACATTAGGAAAGACATGAACTCATGCAGTTATATTTAAAAAAGGGGGGAAATGCTTGTTTATTCTTATTAATTAACAAAATTGATTGTTAACCACAGTTCCATAATGAAGAAAATTTGAAATGCGTGCGATTGTCCACTACGTCTAGGTATCCAGCGGGGCAATCATCTAATATCTTATGTAGAAAATAGCACCTTTACTGAAGGCCATTTTCAATACTTCCCTACAGGCACCATTACAGAGACCTGGAACTCTCCTGGAAACTGCTTTCCATCATAATCAACAATGTACCAGTCTCCCACTTCAATGGGGTAACACTGCTGCTCTGAGTTGCTTCATCTCCCTTACGAGTCTCTTGTTGATTGTCTCTGCAGAGGACATAGGCTACAACCTCATCATTCACCACTTTAAAGAAGAGCATCTTTGCAATGCCTGAAATGGTCATGGCTTCACTGAAGAAGACATCAAGGTTCAGCTTCTCATTCCTCCTTGATATTTCACTAGATGTAATCTTAGACGAACAGATATGTTCTTCGTGATTAGTGTGATACTTGTTTTCACATCTTAACTAGTCATTGCACACAGTAAGAGAATTTGAAATAATGTGATTTGTGGAGATTTTATATTCTCGGGAGGTAAATAAATTCATTTTTCGGCTAGTAACGTTGCATGGCTTGCAGAGGGAGGGAAAATGCAACTATGTTGGCATTTTCAAAACGTATCTGTCAATTTTGCCAATATAAATCCACGAAGGCACTACACTGCCTATATGAATTTGATACTTCTCATTGGAATGCATTATTTATTTTGAATATATAGCTTCTTTACCATTATACAGATTTTGCCAATGAAATATAGCATGAAAGTACACTCATTCAAAAGTGGTGAATTCAGTATCTAAAACTAACCATATACCCTGACAAATACTTTTCCCTGAAACTTCAATGTGTCTTTTACTAAGTCAAACAAAAAAATATGGAAAAAACAAATTGAAATTTTAGGGTCATGTCTCTCTAATTGTGGAATTGCCCATTTAGTTTTGAGAAAAAAACACTTATTTTAATATCTAGTATTAAGCGGCCATTAATCGACAGTATTAATACGTCATTAATTTGTCAATACGAATTGAGAGTATTTCCACTGAGTGTGTCATGAGTCATTTATTCAAACTTCGCAGGGTTTTGAACGACCTGTAACGTCACAGTAGATCGTCAAACAGAAACCATATCAGATTTTCAACATCACGGCGAAGTAGACCTCTTTATAGGTTCTCACTTGTCAAGCGAATAACCAATCAGGAAAAGTATTTAAAAAAACACACGTTGATCCCTATTTCTGAGAACTTCTACATTCTAGCGGCTCTACGTTTTTTGACACCTCGTATTCTTGTCTCAAGTTATCAGGTTTCACTAGTCGAAGCAGTTAAAGGCAGTAATGGATATCTCCTGTTTCCCTGTTATTTGTGACTTGTTATATGAAACACTTTCCCTGTTCTCTAGGTGTCTCGTTGTCCCGTTTGTGTTTAATAAACTGTTATGTGCTTTGCTCTGTCAGGGAGTGCTTAAAGGAAGACAGGATGATTTTTCATATACTACCCCATTTTCATGTCCGATAAAAAGTATACATTTTAACACAATTGCATTTTAGTACTGCAAAAGCGTTTCTGATAATTAAATAATAGATTAAAAATTTAATTAACGGCTATTGATGACATCACAAACATAATTTTCAATAGCAAAAATATTCCATGTTGCACTAGTTTGCGAAAGTCAAAATAGAAGTACAGTGCTACTGTAAGATACTCAGTGTGTTGTATTAAAACTAGGCAAGTTATAAAATTCAAATTTCAAACTTACCGCTGTGCTCACGCATGAGCTGTCGAACGTATGTAGTTCGTCACAACCTAACACATCTGAACTGAACGGTATGCACCTGTTTTTTATGCAATATCCGAAATGCAGGCAGCGCATGTCTAATTAACGAATGGCGAAATGCATGTAACAGCGAAGAACTAGTGACGCAAACGTGAAATTGTATTTGTGTAGTAACAATTCTTTCACGTAAGTCATTTTTGAAAAATAGTATGTTTCCTTTCAATATTTTAAAGAGTTGATTATTTTGACTTACAGTTTAAGATTGGGTCCGGTTTTCCTTTAAACTCCGGAGCATTGTTATTCCACTGCTCACTTGTATGTCTTAGAAGAAGAAGAATTTTAAGTTTGTGTTACGGGGCGTTCAGGTTAGTGAGTGGTTCTACCGTGAATTTTCTCTTTGATAGGAAACTCATAAGTGTGAATTGCTTTACGAGTTACTGTCGGCAAGTTTCTGCAAACTATCCGACAGTTACTGTGTTGTATGTCTTAGAAGAAGAATAATTTTAAGTTTGTGTTACGGGGCGTTCAGGTTAGTGAGTGGTTCTACCGTGAATTTTCTCTTTGATAGGAAACTCATAAGTGTGAATTGCTTTACGAGTTACTGTCGGCAAGTTTCTGCAAACTATCCGACAGTTACTGTGAGTTGATTTGCTTTCTAGTGTGAACGCTTTAGCGAGTTACTCTCGACACAGTGAATAAAGTGAGTGTCAGCACGCGCTTATTGTCAGAGAGTAACTCGCAGCAAGTTTTAGTACTCTAGTCTGAACACGCTTGTGGGTTAAGCAGAGATACAGCAAAGGTTACTTGAGTTAATTTGGCAAGAAAACTCGCTAGTCTGAACACGCCTTTCATGTGAATGCGAAAATCAGATGATAAACGCAATATTTGTGCTGCAAGGCAAAGTTAATGAAAGCTTTTATTAACTTAGTTACAGACGAATGCATTGCGCGCACTATAACTAGTAAAATTACGCCCGCCTAATTTTTTATAACATATAAGGTAATACGTTGTTGTATGCATAGCTTGTTATATTTTGCTTGTTATTGTTGTTTTTGTTGTTGTCTTTGCTATGTAACGTTACTACTGCGGGGTATTGTATATTGCTATATATTAATTTACACTATTCTGCATGGCTATGTAATTTAACTTTGTAAAGTTTCTGGTCTGTAAACAGAGGCCATTTGTATGTTTCAGTATCCATTATACAAATAGAAGGGCTATCACACCATCACCATTGTCATCGTCGTCATCATCATCATCGTCGTCGTCATCATCGTCTGGCTTCGTAATCCGGAAAAGGTCATCAGCAGAGTTTTAAAAGTTCTTCAAACGATTGGATCCAAAGTGAATATGACGTAATCCTATCTACATAGCGTTTTCAGGTTGTTAATAACAAGAACAGAATCAATTTGATGAAGATTCAGCAGATTCAACGAATTTTATATCATTGTTATTAAAATAAATCAATATTTCAAGTGCACATCACCGAGTAACAAGAAACGATACCTACAAATGATACAAATGACTGGTTATTTTCATTCGTAAGACAATTTACTTGTTACAAGTCAAAGCGTGAAAAGTAAACGTATTTAACACTGGCGTAGTTAAACACGCCATACTCAAATAGTTAGTGATACGCGAACATTCCACGTAGTAACTTTGCTTTACAACTCTTGAATTCTAGAGCAACTCTATAACGTGCAGCTGCACTGCAAGCACGGCTGGATAACCCTATAGACTAATACAGGCTGTAGCCTAGGGCCCCTCCAACTTTTGGCAGCCAAAGTTTGAGGGGCCCTGCTAAAAGATTTTCAAATATAACCTTTTTTTGAAAAATAAGTATAATATTTTAACATTTTACATTTGACTTAAAATAAAATTTCAACTTCAAAAAACGAGGCCTGGGTGTCTGAAACCCCAATATTAAAAAGTGGGCTTCTTTGTGGTCCCCTTATTTGGGATAAAGGGCAATGTTGAGGGAAGCCCATGATTTGATTAGGCTAGGGATCCCAGTAGGTCATAACCCGACCCTGGCTATAAATATAATTAAAGGCAACTGCATCTCAAATTGGGAGCACCAGCCCAATTGGGTATTAGTCCCAGACGGTCCAAACCGGCGTCATACGTAGTCACATAACTTTTCCTACAAATGCTTTAAATTTTAAGACTTATAAAGTTGGAGGTACCTCAGTTTCACTTATGAACAAAAGAAGCAACGCTGTGGCTTGTGTGAGTATTATCTCTGACAGGTATTTTTGAGCTCGGACTGGGCATTATTTTCCTAATGGCGAAGCATTTAACAATATTATGTTTGTAGTTCTTGTTTGCAAATAAAATTGCATCGTCATGAGTTTTGCTCAGTTTGCGCAGCAGTCGAGTTAGTTTAATTGTTTTTCTGACTGCAAAAAGTTTCAAAGCTGTTTGTTTGTTTGCTTTCCCACTTCAACTCAAATATCCAATTAAATTAAATTCCTTTTCAAAAAACTGTTAACAGTTAAAAACAGTCAAAACAGTTAACAGTTGAAAAACACGCGGTAGCAGCAATTAACGCACATCTAAGTGCACAGAAAAGTTACTGTTACAGTTGTAGAAGGGGAAGGGAAGTTTCGGCACGAATCTAGCTACGCCACTGACATAATCTAACTACGCCACTGACATGATCTAGCTACGCCACTGACATAATCTAGCTACGCCACTGACATAATCTAGCTACGCCACTGACATAATCTATCTACGCCACTGATATGATAAATAAACTGTGACGTGGAACGAGCGTTGCATGGGGGATACTGCAACTCCATCTATGTTGGTGCCTAAGCATGCCTATCTTAATCCACTTGATATATTGCAGAATCGTGCTGTCAGTCTGGTTGGGCCTCATTTAGGGTCGGTCCGCACTGCAGTCCTTGTTCATCGAAGTTCAATTCCTACATTAGGCATATTTTATCATTACTTCTATGGAAGATGTTTTCGGCATCTCTGTTTATTGCTCTCTAAATTCCGACAGTCTGATAGAAGCACCCTTTTGAAGCTGGTTCTCAAATCTTCATAACAGACATACATAGATGCAAAACAGCTGCTTATCGCAAGTTTATTCCTTTTGGCCTCTTGTCTGTAGAATTCTCTACCCGAAAATTGTCAGCCTTTCGCGTTTGAAACTAAGTGCAGCCGATTTTAGGCGGAGTCGAATAAATTTAAAAGTTATGGCTTCACATTACAGAGTGAATTACACGCCGTCTTTCTACATAATTTATAAATCAATTTGAATTTGACCTTACTCAAACCGCTGAAGCCCTTTTGCGGCAGAAATGATTTCTGTCGATCGAAACGCCAACAAGAACTGCTCTAAATGGCAAATCAATCGAACTAATCACGTTGAGGGCTCTAACAGAAGTACGGAGTAGCGAAGCGTATGCAAATTAAAGCAGAGGTCCCCGTAAAATTGCAGATTCACTGTTGAAAATTGGTGAAAAGTTGCTAGTATTATTCTTGAAGACAAAACTGCAATTGTAGGCGCTGAGTACCAAAACATGGCAAAAAATTTATGAAATTTCATTTGTTGAAAATTGATAAATGGCAAGAAAATCCATAACTTATATAAATTTTAAAAAAATCATCTTTTTACGCTTTTATTACAAACAGAATCTAATTTTGCCTGTCGTAGCGTGATGGCAACTATATCGTGTTTTGAGAACATCTACAATTCAATGTTTTTTAATGTCTTTGTATCTAAAAAATTTAGTTCAATTCACTTCTCACATTCTTCAAAGAAGTTTTAGCTCATTGAAATCACAGAGCAGCACTTAATACCACACATTTCCAAAGAAACGCAAAATGGAAGCTACAAATCTTAAAAAAGTGAGTTCAAAATAGCAAATGTAAAAAAAATAACAGAAATTATCCTTTATTTCTTGCCAAAGATGGCGCCACTTGTTTTAAATAACATAGGGTATGGCACTTGTACTTGTAAAAAACTGTCAGTGCCACAAAAAAATTTACACTTGAAAAAAACCACAAAAGTTACATAGTGTTTAAAGGTAAAACAGCCACTTTGTAACGTGACGGCGACACCAGAGCTGTAAGCAGATTTGTCAACAATAAATTACGCACAACATGGTGACGCCTATTGGCAAATAAAGAACATTTTGGTCTAGTGCTTCTTCAAAGAAATGAATAAAATTAGCAATTCTGAATTTCTGAACTTATAAACCTATGTATTTAATTTAATAAACTTCCCCACTAGCATAATAATATTTTTATTATACCCATATTTATATTTGTATATATTGTAATATTGTATCTGTATATATTGTAATTTTTTCGTAACTAATTCTAGTGGCCTAACATAAGCTAAGTTCTTAGGTTTCTAGCGCAGAATTCATGAATTGTATCATATTTTTGTATTAACAAAAACTGATTATCGATGCACATGTAATGTATATGTTTATTGCGAAATAAATCTATTAAATCTAAAATCTAATCTACTAAAACCACACAATCGCTTGGGCTAAGACGTCACTAATTCTTCTCACGTCATCTCATTAATGACGTCACTAATTCTGCTCACGTCATCTCATTGATGACGTACACGTTCGTTTTTTGTCACCTCTGCAGTTCTTGTTTGTGACGTCACATAGAATTTTACCATACAATTTATGATGATGATGATGACAAATCTTTTATTGAACAAAATTATAATAGAAAAGTATACAGACGGTGAGTCCATTTGCAGGCAGATGCTTACAAAAGATTTGCGAATTTACGACAAAATGTAGTGCAATCTTATTTTTTAACGAAACAAAAATAATAAACGATAAGAAACTTCATTAGAAATCTAACGTACGATATTTTATGTTGCTTACCGTACAAACCTACAGTTAATGAGTAAAAAATGATTTTCTTTTGCAATTCTTAATCGATCACTGCCAAAATCAAGCAGGTTCGTCTTTGTCTTATTCCCCAAACCCTCCAAATAGGTTCGTACACATCGGTTGAGTAGTTTTTGCGTAATCCTGTTCACAGACAGGCAAACAAACAATCAAATAGCGATGAAAACATAACGAATCCGGGTAACAAAGTCACAGGTAAAAAAGTTATAGAAAAAAGTTACAGGAAGAAACGTCATAGAAAAAAGTAAAAAGAAAAAAGTCATAGAAAAAAGTTACAGGAAGGAAAGTCATAGAAAAAAGTTCCAGGAAAAAAGTCATACAAAAAAGTTACAGGAAAAAGTCATAGAAAAAATTACAGGAAAAAATAAATAACAGTAACCACAACCCTAGACAAAATTAATTGTGCCTTTGGAAGGAGTTACCAATTTCCCACGCAGTTTAAATACCCTAACCTTAACTCTACCCCAACCCTAACCCTAACCCCAACCCCAACACTAACCCTAACCCCAACCCCAACCATAACCCTAATCCTAACCCCAACCCCAACCTTAACCCTAATCCGATTCACTAACTAATCTCTTGCGTGTGGGGGAATTGTAAACTTTAGCCGTGACTTTTTTGCTGTGACTTTTTCCTGGCCGAAATTGTGACCTTTTCCGTGACTTTTTTCCTGTGACTTTACTACAGGTCATCAAACATAACCTCATTGACAGAGTGTAATAAAGTACACAAAAGTATGCGTTACGTGGAACTTTTACACTTGCAAAACATTCACTTAAATTGTGTGAATAAAGGTCGCTTGAATCAAATTCAAAGTTGCGCAACATTTCAGCAAGTAAATTTCTATAACGATTCAATTACTTCGCTGTTGTTATTCTGATCTCGCACAACAAGTCACATCTGTCGCTGTTTCACTGTTTATCCAAACAATTTGTTGCCTTTTTCTTCTGCCTTACTTATTTATTTTCTCAAGACGGAAACGACAAAAACGTTTGCTAACGGAAAACGGCCAATCCCAGAGGCGGCACTTCATTCGATTCTCAACTTTCCTGAATGTTTTTGGTTTTTCATTGAAAATGGGAAAAACCTAACCGTAAACTACAGTTCATTCAAAACATTCTAATCAATATTGAAGCGGAATGCATTGTTCGTTTTCTAATGACTTACGTAAAAGAATTATTGCCACGGCAACCTTTGCTGTTACATGCATTTCGCCAATCGCTAGTTAGATGGGCATTAGCGCCTGCATTTGCACAAAAAGCAGGTGCTGTATCTCTCAGTTCAGGGGTGTTCAGTTGTGACATAATGCATACTATCCAGAGCTCATGCGTAAACACAGAGGGAAGCTTGAAATTTAATTTTAAACTTAAAATTTGCCGAGTTCTTCTGTATCACATTAAATGCTATAAAGTAGTACATGTATTTCCATTGTCACTTTCGCTAACAGAATATTTATGTTATTGGAAATTATGTTCAGTTCTGATGTCATCACTAGTTGGACGCGCCCGCCGTTAATTACGTTCTGAACATATTATTTAATTATCAGAAACGCTTTGGCATTACTATGGTGTTAAAATGTATACTTTTACCGTACTTCAAAATGGAGTAGGATATGACAAACCATTTTGTTTTCCTTTAAACGGTAACGAGCCTAACTTTGACGTTATATTATGGGGATAATTATACAAAAGCATGGGCGAGTTCAAATCAAACAGCATCAAATATGGAATACGGCAAACGGGTGGTTTAAACAGTTTCGTTAAATGCAGAATGCAAGTTAACGTAGGTGTTGCTTTCACAGCACTTGCGTATAGAAACTGCAGTTTCAAAAAATGATCAATCATCAAAAAGGGGAACTGCGCAAAGGTTTATTGAGGACTAAAAATTGAAGAACGTTCAAAGTTTCGTTTTTTTTTGCTGCACAACGTTTAGAAGCCAGCAGGTGCGGTTTATAAACTACTAGAAAAGGAAATAGCAAATTTCCAAATATGCAAAGGACAAAGAGGTTGTGAACAAATTCAAACTCTATAGAATAATAGTTCTTTCGTTAGAATGTTCTGATTCGATAATACTTGTCTCTCTCTGTCTCTGTCTCTCTCTCTCTCTCTCTCTCTCTCTCTCTCTCTCTCTCTGTCTCTGTCTCTCTGTCTCTCTGTCTCTCTCTCTCTCTCTCTCTCTCTCTCTCTCTCTCTCTCTCTCTCTCTCCCTCCCTCCCTCCCTCCCTCCCTCCCTCTCTCTCTCCCTCTCTCTCTTTCTTTCTGTCTGTCTCTCGCTGTGTCTCTCGCTATCGCTCTCTCTTTCCCTGTCTACCTGTCTATCTGTTTATCTCTGTCTGTCTGTCTGTCTGTCTCTCTGCCCGTCTATCTCAAATTTAATTTTAATAGAGGAAATCCCTGTAGATTCATAACTAATTCTCGTGGCCATCGTATGTATTTTCTTCTTTAAAGCAACATTTCGAGGTATTGCTACGTTTCGTTATTGCATAAAGTTTTTGTCATTCTGGGTTCCGTCTAGCCAGAAGCTAAAGTAAATATATCGATACCGTATCTACAGCCATTCCAAGTCACGCAACATCTGCAGGGCAAAACCTATAATAATTATACCGATCAGACATATTGCAGAGTTAAATTGTTGCTCCAAACTTTTCGCGTTACATTATGAAAACCAGCAGAAACGCAGCTTCATTCTTCAGTAGTCAATGACGAGTACAGGAAACTTCACTGAAAGGGAAATTATTGTGAAGATATTGCGGAATATTGTTTCTGATGTTTAAGGCTTAGTAGTAGTAGTAGTGTTACGTAGCTTGTAATCCAGGGTGATGTTTCTTTAGTAGTAAATTATGTAGCTTGTGCTCCACAACGATCGTAGTTCTGTAGTTAATTTCATCAAGCTGTGGCCAAGTGTGATATTTCTTTAGTAGTAAGGTTCTGTAGCTTGCGACTCACCATTTCTTGATTAGGCAGAACTTGTACGCCACTGAGGTAATATGTGACCTTAATTATGTGAACCCTTAAACCAGCAATTTCTATTTTAATACATGTGGTATCTAAAATGTCATAACATTGTCCCTTATCCTATATGACAATTTTGGACCAAAATCAAAAGCACCTAACCAAAGTGCAAAGTCTAAAAATGACAACCTCAGACACATCCAGCAAAATAAATTGGATAGTGAAAATCGTAGTAAATTACTACGAATAATGCTGATGCTTGGACAAGCCAATTATAACAATTATGTAATACTATCGATAATATGTCCTGTTCTGTCCTGTCCCGTCCAGTCCTGTCCGGCTTTGTCGGATTCTGCCCTATAACTCCTGCCCTGTTCTGTCCTGTCCGGTTCTGTGCTGTCATGTCATGTCTTGTGCTGCACTGTCCAGTTGCAAACGAAGTAGTAATAAAATTGTTAATTTACGGGAAAGGTAAAGTTTGGTCAAGTTATGTTTGCAAGGTGTAATTATTAGTATAATTATGCAGGTTAAAACGGTAAATGAACTAACCTTCCCATCTTTAGTGCCTCATAGTTTGCTCTTCCCACACCACGCGCGCCACCTGTAATCAATGCCAGTTTACCTTTGATCTTCATCGATGCGTTTTTTTGCTTTAAAAACTATAAAAATTGCGTGTGCTAAAAAGTTGGCTGTTGGGCTTTTAGCAGCTGGTGCGCAGAGCCTTCTAAGCACGTTGCCCTGTCCTGTTCCACTCTTCTCTGCCCTGTTCTACTCTTCTCCTTCCTGTTCTACTCTTCTCTGGCCTGCCCTGCCCTGCTCTACTCTTCTCTGCCCTGCTCTTCTCTTCTTTGCCCTGCTCTACTCTTCTCTGCCCTGTCCTGCTCTACTGTTCTCTGTCCTGCTCAACTCTTCTCTGCCCTGTTCTACTCTTCTCTTCCCTGTTCTACTCTTCTCTGCCCTGTCCTGCTCTACTGTTCTCTGCCCTGTTCAACTCTTCTCTGCCCTGTTCTACTCTTCTCTGCCCTGTTCTACTATTCTCTTCTCTGCCCTGCTCTTCTCTTCTTTGCCCTACTCTTCTCTTCTCTGCCCTGCTCTACTCTTCTCTGCCCTGCTCTACTCTTCTCTTCTCCGTCCTGTTCTCTGCCCTGCTCTTCTCTTCTCCGTCCTGTTCTATTCTTCTCTTCTCAGCCCTGTTCTACTCTTCTCTGCCCTGCTCTACTCTTCTCTTCTCCGTCCTGTTCTCTGCCCTGCTCTTCTCTTCTCCGTCCTGTTCTATTCTTCTCTTCTCTGCCCTGTTCTACTCTTCTCTGCCCTGCTCTACTCTTCTCTTCTACTCCTCTTCTCTGCCCTGCTCTACTCTTCTCTTCCTGCTCTACTCTTCTCTTCTCTGTCCTGCTCTACTCTTCTCTGCCCTGCTCTACTCTTCTCTTCTCTGTCCTGCTCTACTCTTCTCTGCCCTGCTCTACTCTTCTCTGCCCTGCTCTACTCTTCTCTGCCCTGCTCTACTCTTCTCTTCTCCGTCCTGTTCTCTGCCCTGCTCTTCTCTTCTCTGCCCTGCCCTGCTCTACTCTTCTCTGCCCTGCTCTACTCTTCTCTTCTCTGCCCTGTCCTACTCTTCTCTGTCCTGCTCTACTCTTCTCTTCCCTGTCCTGCTCTACTCTTCTCTGCCCTGTTCTACTCTTCTTCCCTGTCCTGCTCTACTCTTCTCTGCCCTGTTCTACTCTTCTCTTCTCTGTCCTGCTCTACTCTTCTCTGCCCTGCTCTACTCTTCTCTGCCCTGTTCTACTCTTCTCTGCCCTGTCCTGCTCTACTCTTCTCTGCCCTGTCCTGCTCTACTCTTCTCTGCCCTGTTCTACTCTTCTCTTCTCTGTCCTGCTCTGCTGTTCTCTGCCCTGTCCTGTTCTACTCTTCTCTTCTCCGTCCTGTTCTACTCTTCTCTGCCCTGCTCTACTCTACTCTTCTCTGTCCTGTTCTACTCTTCTCTTCTCTGTCCTGTTCTACTCTGCCCTGTCCTGCTCTACTGTTCTCTGCCCTGTTCTACTCTTCTCTGCCCTGCTCTAATCTTCTCTGCCCTGTTCTACTCTCTCTGCCCTGCTCTACTATTCTCTGCCCAGTTCTCTGTGTCGTTTCGTCCAACGACCTCGTCGTCATTTTTCTATATGCAAGTCCTATCCTAATTAGAACATATGCAATAGCTTTGATCTCTGTTTCACAGCAGCCCATACATACAGACCCTGAGTAGTCTACCCCGTGTGATGAAGATTAATACACTTATTCTCGTCACGAAAACATAATCAGAAAAATCTAAACCGTTATGGTTTTTGCTGCAGAAAACCTATATATCTGTCTCTCTTAGATGACGTTTTTGCCTTAATCTGAGACGTGCAATGGACATACATGGGAAAATTGATTCGCTTTAAAACTTTGAATTAATGGCTTGCTCAAGAAAAATGTCAATTTCTCGAGCAAAATTTGAAAAAGGCTTCCTTAAAAAGGCCTGTAATGAAACCTTCTTTACATTTTTGTAATTTGATCTTAGCTAAGCTTATGTAAATTCTCATGACTGGTGAATTTGCCTACATACAAGTTATATCAACAAATTAATTCCTTTTTGCCTTTATTACTTCGTTTATTCATTCATTCGCTCATTTATTATTTCTATCACTCATTCGTTCATTCATTCGTTCGTTCATTCTTTCTCTCACTCACTAATTCGTTCATTCTTTCTTTCTTTCATTCATTCATTCACACGACTGAAATGTAAAGAACTTCCCACGCCCATCAACGAAGTAAAATTTATTTCCATACAGCATAAGTTTACAAGCATAAGGAATACAAGGAGGATATAGACTGGCTCCTACTACATTAGATCTGCGAAAATGAGTCAATGACGCTGAAATGAGTTAACTTATTCTATTCTGAGTTCGATTCCCAGCAGCAGTTAGCTTTTTTGTCCTTACATACTAATCACATATTCACGCTCAGAACGTATCATCTATAATTATTATCATAAACGTTGTAATAATTTAGGGTCCTTACAAAGACGTGCAATTAGGGTCTGTTGTAAGAGGGCGTAGTCGAGTAGTTAGTAAGCTTGTGCAATTTTTATATCATTCCGCGCCAGCGCTTATACATGCAAGCTATATCAATCACAATTGAAACAAATCAGTGTGCACCCGCCTTAATGCCTACAAATTCGTATTCCCCATACTGTATGAAGTAAGCTCTAATGTACCGCCGGAAACATCTGATTTGAGGGTACTGGTGAGGAAAATAAGACATTCGGAGAACCTCGACAAGGGCTGATGCAAGATGAGGGGATTGCTGTAAGAAATCTTTCATCTTCAAAAGGAGGTCCATGCATAGTGACTGCGTCACGTCATGGTTTGTGACACAATATTAAAAATGACTAAAAAACTGGAGATCTTTTAGGAACTAATAATAGATCAACTTACACTTTTGATTGCCCTCATTGCCACGTACAATTGTAAGCTGTGGGGCCCTATAATCAATATTCTGGAGCAGAAAAGTTAATTAGTGAGGACGCCAATTAGGACAGAAGATGATTGGAATAAATTATGGAATTCATCTTGGTACATTTCGTTGGCTAACCTAGACTCGAGAGTGCAACAGTGGACTATGTGGATACACAATAGCAGAGACCGACTTATGTAAATGGCTGTGGCATGACTGGTACCCTGGTAATTACTAAAGATAAACGTCTGAGGAGAGGCACTCGCGTTTGGATTTATTTGCCAATTTCACATCCACTCTGAATGGATTAAACTGGCTGAGGTATAGAATAGCAGTTGAAACCCAGATTCAATTTCCCACCAGTAACTAATGAATGATTTAACGACTAACTTTTCTTTATCTTCAAGCATACATGTGTCCAAGGCTTTGACAATCCACCGCAATACACCGCATCCTGTCGCATGGCAACTGTCAAGTGGCAACTGTCGCGTGGCAACTGTTTAGTGGCAACTGTCAAGTGGCAACTGTCAAGTGGTAACTGTTTAGTGTCAACTGTCGCGTGGCAACTGTCAAGTGGCAATGTCGTAAATGATTTGTGAAAACAATTATTCGAGATACTGTTACGCAACTACTCAATTCGTGAATGTTTTAATTCCATTAACCAAGACGGTGTACTTACAACCATTTGAAAATGATAAATTTTTCAAAATCTAGTTCATTTGCCTTCCGTTTTCTCAAATTGTAGCTGATAGAACTCATATAATAGTCGGAGTGGTTTTTGTGGATGAAGCTTTGTTAGAAGTGATAAAGTAACTGGTATAATTATGTGACGCAACTATTCATCATGCCAAATTTATATAGCTGCCCTCATTTGTTTAATAGTCAATTTGAGATAAAAATAATAAAAGTAAAAAATAAATCAACTTTTGATGTCCGTATCAGTGCATCTAACTCCTTATCGTACAACACAGTGGCGTGCCGTCTCCACTGATCAATAATGCGCTGTCAATCTACACATTTCTTTCTTACGATGTAACAGTAACACGTTACATCCTAATCAGCTGGTTAATTAATGCTACTTTTCTCACTTCGTCACTGACAGTGAGTATCTTCCAGGAAACGGGGTGCCAAAGATCAGGAAACGAGGCAGGAGAAAGGCTCGTTGTCTCTCTGCGGTCAGCACAAAGTGACGATCGATTCTTAGGGATACTAATTAATGTAAAAGGCATTTGAGGAGGATGAATATTGTGCAACGTTGTGCCTAACTAAAGTCTGCGGATTAAATGCTTAATTAAGAATTTGTTTGTGTACGAAGCCCGCCTGATTTATATATAATACTAAGTGGCTTCCAGAGCATCTTACTTGCATCTCGCGAGAAGCCAAGTATATGTGCGAGTGAGGCGGTGAGGGTGAGTAGGTGAGTTGCAACAAACACTAATTGAACTAAACTGTCTTTAATAATAAATCTAAAGATAATAGTAAAGCACTGACGAGTACACGTACATTGTTGTACACAGTCGACACAGTATAGGACCACGGGTAACCAAAATTACAAAATTCACGTTCTACCGAATACGAGCTCTGCGCCAAAAAATAAAAATGACACATCAGACGCGCAGATTGACCCATATTTAGAGTCCCATCTGGCAGCAAGACAAGACTCGGGGGGATAGGAAAGGTTAATAGGACAATTTAGCAGCTTTCAGTTAAGTATCTACACCTCCGCGCCGCTTGTCCACCTGTACTGACATCAAAATTAGAAGATCTTGCTGACCTGCTACCTGACAGCATTTGTTCCTTCAAAAGATGACATTCCCAACAGCTGCAAAAGAGGACTATGTAAGAAAACGTGGATGGAGCTTTGCTATAGCTTCCTTTTTGCAACGATGCGTAGATTAAGGAAATCATGTGCACGTATAGCGTTAGTATAAGTTAAGAATTTCATATCGGGTTAGCGTCGATAAGGTTACCAATGCGTATGAATAGATTGATAAACAACGAGCTGATGGCTTAAAATGCGACACGTGTTCACATGTTATTTGAACAAAACGAGTCATGTGATTGATTCAAACGAGTTTGCGACTGAAAGCATGCAAATCTATCTTGAGTAACCAACAAACAGATGAAGCTGATCTTCTAAATACAGCATAATGAGCAGCTAACCTAGAGTAAATAAAATATATGATCTAAAAAGACAAAATTTTACGTCTTTTAGTCAATGCTTAAAGTTCATTCTTTCCTTCTACGAGATAAACAAAAACTTAAAAATCAAATGCTTTCCAGATATTTAATGCATCAAACGTTGCACGTACAGTCGTGACATTGCAGGTGCTTGTGAACAGTCATCTAACGGAACAAATGTGAACGGAGCTTAATATAGTTGCCCAATACATAGCCGTCAGCTTTCAGCTTCATACACGACGTTCCCAAACGCACATAACCGTTACTTAGACGGATCTCAATGAACTTAATATTCTCATTTTGCTACAGAAATAAATTACAGAAGGTTTTTATGAGTGGAAGATGAGAAAATAATCAACTGCGCACGTCGTCTTACTCAATAAATTTCGAAATCCTGGTGGTAGGCAAGTCAAAAAAAAACCTCCTTCAACAGTTTGATGGGCTTGGCCAACAGGTGGGTCTCTCACAAGCAGGTGTTTGTGAGGAAGCCAACTTCGCTCTACTCATTCCATTACCAAAATAGCAACCCCTTGATGTATGGCTTCAAAAAGCGACAGCTACGCAGTTTTTCTGTCCCGGACAAATTGTGCGCAACGTCCGTTAATTTGTTGTTTTGCTATCTTACCAGAGTTCCAAGTGCGCATATTGCGTGTTGCGTATTATGCGATTCGTACTGCGTTGTGCGTAACGTGCCGACCGTTTCCACGCATCAGTCTTATCCTACGCAAGTTAACAAGTCAAATAAAACAGCAATGGGATTAAAAAGCAAGTTTTAATTTCCGGCGACACAAAATCATGAAATGCCATACACGATGAATAGCTGAGTGTGTACTAAGCGACCAAAGTTAAGCAATGCTGACCCCGTTTAGTAAATGGGTGGCAACCAGTAAACATTTTGCTAGACACTTTTGCTTTTCACCACTAATTAATAAATAAGAATCCTAATGGCCAATAAAGGTAGCACCTCGTTTTACAGAATTGCCCTTGCTGCTTAGTTAGATTCCGATGTTGCTGTGACGGTGCACTTATATTTCTTGATTATTTTTGTCAGGATTGCGAACCTATTTATTTAACTAGGCTCGAAAGCGCACCTCACAAATGAAATTGATTTTTATTAACCATCGAATTAAAGATGTGTTGAGCCGAAACACGGATTTTCCTAAAACACGTGTTATGGGTTCTGTGTTATTTCCCTAACGTGTAACATCGTTACTGTGCTGATGTAATATTTAGGAAAAATTACTGATCGACAATCTCAATTATTCTAAATAAGCTGGGCATTAAATTCAATTGCTTTATTTAATTAAAGAGATATATAACGCGTGAAAAACTGTGCACAGATCATTAAAACAAAACTGTACAAGTGTATACGAGGCTACAAGCATACTGGTACCGGGTTTACCACGTCAGAGCTCCAGTCCTGGCGTTAACTGCGTCACCATTGCATTTCCATTCCATGACGATGGTTTCATCACTACCATATTGTAAACGCAACTACATCCTTCCATTCCATTCCACGTGTTATCGATCCATACCATACCATCCGTCGTTCGATTCCGCCATGTTCCGACAGCTGCTGGCAGCTCACCTCTCGGATCGCCCCCTCTTCGCCTCACCTCTGACACGGTAGCTTCCTCGTGATACGACAGTCTAGCTTGTTTGACTCCGTCCGCCAACTTGCTGGGAGTCTCGCCAATACAAGTCTAGAATAAGTTCCGTATTCCA
The DNA here is from genome assembly GCA_030141605.1 of Tubiluchus corallicola. Taxonomy (NCBI): domain Eukaryota; kingdom Metazoa; phylum Priapulida; class Priapulimorpha; order Priapulimorphida; family Tubiluchidae; genus Tubiluchus; species Tubiluchus corallicola. Next base: position 45,156 of record JAQGDQ010000915.1, read on the forward strand.
TTGACCATATTAACAAGCCGTTTCTACTCCGCTTATAACATCAGAGGAAGATCGCAATGAATCTCGTTAGAAATGTTCAAACTGAGCAGTGTGGACAGACTTTAGACGTGCCTGCCACACGTTACGATACGCTCAAAAACCAAGTATCAACTCTCTAGCTAGATCGAGAAATTCACTTCTCCATGACCTGTAGGAAGCACCCATGTTTATGCATTTTTAAAATAACCAATGAGAGGCAAGTATGCGTTAAACATAACTAGGTTACCTGTACCGATTTCACAACTGTACATATGCAAAACTAAACTGCTTCATCTCTTAAAGAAGCATTTTAAGTGCAAATAATCAAATAATGGGCCACATGTAGAAATTAATCTAATTGCTAAGAATAGAAATTGTTAGGTAAAGCAGTGTTTATTTGGCTTGCGCAGGCATTTAAAATAAAAGATCAAGCTTGGACAGTAGTACGTCTGATAGGGCACGAAGATAGGGCGCTATCACAACTGCTAACATGATGTAGGTCTTTCCCCGTTAGATACTGGATCTTAACAAAAACAACTTCAGTTTTTACTCAAAACGAATGTGTTATATTTTCTGAATACTGCGAATATTTTCACATATGTTTCTAACTATTTTTCTTTCACTCAGCGCTAATATAATTAGCTATTACTCACACTCAATATGGTTACTCAAAACACTAGTTACTTAAACTAGGTCTTTACGTACTCGTGGAAACACATTTTACAGCAACCATAATACACTGTGATTACTTTGCTCATCCAATTCATCACCTCGTAATCATGCAACTTCAAACTCATCTTCCTTAAACTTACTCGATCGACGATCACTAATCAAATCGTTTATTTGCAGTTAACAAAATCGATGCTGATCTACGCAAAACGATTTTCCATTCGTCGTAAGTGGTTCTTCACAAAAATTGAGTGCAAAAGTTCATTGAGATTCGTCCAATTGTCATCAGTGGCCATTGCAGCATTCACTGATTCATAACAGTGATTCGGCTTTTGCCATAGTGTATCATTCCGCCAGCATAGAGAAAAGTTGATTATCAGGTTCATTGATTTAGCATCAATTGTATTAATGAACGACCACTATAATTAATATTCGTAAACGTCACTGGTCGCCATATTGTTTTCATTATCTGAATTATTCATCATACTTTGTTGCTGGGATTTCCTGCAAATCAATGCAGATGAAAATCAACAATTATTCTAGGCAAGGTCAAATGTAGCATTAATTCAGATAAAAACCAACTAGACCTCTTTGTACTGCACAATAATATTTTCCAGTAATTTTAAGCAACATTTATTTACTCTTTAACTCACGCAAATCTCAAAAACAGGTTTCCTTTATTTTCATTAAAGGAAGACCGGACGATTGTTTAGACTCAATCTCATTTTAATTTACTGTCCAAAATGTACATTTTCTTGCCTATAAAAGTTAACAATAATTCCTTATATTTGAATAATTAGCTTAGAAAGTCAATTAACGGCAACCGAACACAGCTATTGTTTACGTCAGAAACTAACCACAGTTTGTGCAATGGCAGGCGTCTTCCATTGCGCGTCAAGCACATTTGCATAAGTGTTACAGTACTGCTTAAACGCATGATGTCACGAAAATGGGGTCTACGTCATATGACGTCAGAAACTAACACAGAAGTTTATGATCATAGTTATCACGGTACCGCTTTCTATTGATCGGCCACGCGCATGTGACAAAAAGGCGAGGCTGTCAATCTTAGTAGATTCACTGAGCCGCGCGTAGCTTTGAAAGTTTAACGAAACTTGAGTATCTGAGGTAATTATTATTTAATCTAAGTTTTGATTTAAAAAAAGCTATTGTAGTTTTCAATATTTTAGAGCATTCTTTATTCTGAACTCGTGTTTACACAGTCATCGGGTTTTAAAGGTTTTGAACAATTTATAATGTGTGCGTGTATGAGTATGCGCGCGTGCATGCGTGCGTACGTGCGTGCGTGTACGCTGCTGTAACATCTACGTCTAACAGTTGGACAGTTCTAGGTATGATCCATTTTTTCCTGTAAGAAACCCGGATGTTAGTACATCTTACAGATATTGTCAATAGCAATATACGCTATTTCTGCGTAGTAAAAGATATTCCCACTGTAATCGTCGTTTTACCTTTACCCAGAGACCCATAAACAGTCGTGCTCTGACTTATCTAGTTGCCTATAAGCGGATATAAACAACATCTTTCGTAAATCCGCATGAATCGACACGGTGATATGCAACATAATGGCTTCTCTAGCTTAGCGGTGATTATTGCTAAATCAATGCACTGATTCATAAAAGCGATTGATTATCATCATGCTTTACACAGTGGCTTAACATGAAGATCGTTTTCGGGATAAACAGGTAGCTGCAGCCATGGGCCATATTTATACAGGAGAGTAAGGAAGTAATGAGAAAATAACAGAATGTAAGTGTTGGAAAACCTGCAGAAATACTATAGTACAATTGGAATTATACAAATGTATATTTTTACGTCATTATGATGTCATAATACAATTTGATCAATTTGATCAGCACATTTCAACATATCAGCGTATTTTTACAGTGCCGTTTCTTTTCGAACACTCAGTACAAATGTAGCTTGCAAGATGTACTATTTAAAGCCTGTAAACAATATTTTTGTGTAATAAGGTAGTAGATTTGACTGCCACTGCATATATGTGTGTGTGTGTGTGCGTGTGCGGGTGCGTGTGTGTGTGTGTGTGTGTGTGTGTGTGTGTGTGTGTGTGTGTGTGTGTGTGTGTGTGTGTGTGTGTGTGTGTGTGTGTGTGTGTGTGTGTGTTTATTATATATATATATAATAAATTCAATTCAATTTTATCGATTTTATTGGCATAAAGATTATCATATGTATGATAATGAACGTAGAGTAATTGTGCTCGACTGCATCATACGGCAGTCAGATTTTATACTATGAGCAATATTTTTGACTTAAAGACTTAAAGCTTTTCTTTTCGTTTGCACATTCGAAAAAAGTTTTCCTGGGTGTCTAAAAATTGTAAGGAACACTTTTTCTAAGAGTTAAAGTTCTGGAAGGCATTTCTACTTAGTTTTCAGTTTTCTTTTCATTTTCAACCTCACATTAAGTCAGACAGTATATCCGGTTTAGTCAGGCTCAAACCAAAGTGCAGGGGGGGGGGCATATTCTGTCATGCTTCTTCACTGCTCAGCTTTTATCTTTGTCTATCAGACGATCACACCTAAGAATCCACTGTGTTCTTACAAGTTTATCTGTTCGAACATGTAAAAATGATCCTATATGTCAGAAGTATTGTTTGAACGACACATCGACCACAAAGCAAGATGGCAGTAATGATCAGAAAATTAACCTCGGTGCATATAATAAAGCAGCTCAGCATGAAATGGCAATGACGTCACTGTTGTGTTTTTCCCGTTAATTAATGTACCTTGTTCACGGTGGGTACATCACAATTACAAGACGGGGAATTATAAACACGAACTACATCATCCTCCTTCACGTTATAGCCACCGAACTACCAGGGGCGGAACTAGGGGGGAGCGAGGGGGCGCCCCCCCCCTGCAAAATGGGACAAATAATTTATTTTTGCAGTGAAAAATGCAGTTCGCATGTAATCATTTTCAATATGAATTAGAATTAGGTAAAAAAATGTTTGGTAGCTTCAGTGTGCGTGCAGACAAAACTCAGTGTGCATAGAGGTGCCTATCACAGTGTAGGCCTACAGGGACCACACACAGTCACAGGTCTGTGTGCACAGCAATAGGATGCTGGTGTAGCAGCGGTACTATGCTGAAATTTGAGAGTGCCCCCGTGCGTATAGGTACCATGGTGTAGCAGCGTTACGGCACTGAACTTGGAATAGGCCTAAACCTTTTGTACGGTACAGCACGCAAAAAACAAATTTGCTAAGTACACTATAGTAATAATTTCATTTCATTGCTTCATATAATTTATTGTAGTTCTGTAATTGTGTCATTTGGGCTACTTGGCAAAATGTACATCAACGTGCCTTTATAGAACGTGGACTTTACATAGTGTCGAATATCATGTGATATTGAATGGTTTGTGATAGAACAAAAATAAATCAAAATTGTTTCAAAAATCCGCGCGTGCATGCAGTAAATTGGCTTAACCATTATTTAACCACTTCGGATACCTCGCCCTCCCAGAAAATTTTTGCGCCCCCCCCCACCCCTGCTTGCCACATCTAGTTCCGCCGTTGCGAACTACTTTTATTATCTGCTCACAAAAATTATGGCGCTTAGTTATGAGCACTGAAAATAGTTCACGCTAAAACTCTTGCACGCTACACCTCGTTACTAATATTTTTTCTTATACAAAAAATATAGTACACGAAAGTAAGCGGTGGACAAATTTATAACTTAAGCTTAATATTAAAAATGCTGTTTAATGTAACTGGCTATGGCAGAACCGGAACACATTTGATTATCAATAATAAGCTCTTAAGATGACAGACTGAACCAACAGAGGTGTCGGCCACCTCCTCGACGAAGTAAGCAGCCACAAACAGTGTTGTGAATGAAACCGTCAGAGTGAGCACTGGATCTGGTGGTCATCCCTCCATTCACTAATCAGGTCAGGTGGTTGCTCACGTGCGCTTGTTAAATGTGCACGTTCAACGCTCGGTTATTTACTGCGACTGAAAGACGCGGGTGAGAAATGATTATTGAAAAAACGTTCCATTTCCTACGCATTTGTGTCTACTGCAAGCAGTGATTAAAGGACAACAGAACACTTTTCTTATGTAAACCTAAAAAACATCTTGAAATTTGTATTACCTATTACCTTGCGGTCTTACAGCTTGTATTAGCAGTATAAAACTAGTAAATTTAAACTCCCACGGTGACCGCCTTTAGTCGGAGCCATTTTAACGGTAGGACGTTTGAAACAAGTTTAGATAACATTACACATTGTATGAAAAATTTAATCACAGTACTCGTAGCACAGTCAAAAACAACTAAGCAAAAATATAAATCACTTTATCTTGTCAATAAAATTACTAATATGTTTTTTGGTGAACCAGTGATGTTTTCCGTTACACACTGGGATAGTGAAACAGTGACATTTTACCAGTTGGCACGAATATTTTAAAATATTAAGAATTTTCTTAATCAGTTACATATACATTTCAAAGAGGTTGTCGTATTGTGCAGAATCTTTCTTTAGACATACTTCAAAATTCCCTATTCTTCCCCCGAAACTGACACAATCAGGTAATCTAGGAAAACTTATTTTAAAAAAACAGCTTGAGTACTGCGAGTTTTTAATATTGCGTAGAATGCTACCTACGCATAGAATAAATTCTCCATTATGGAATTATCCCGCAAGTCAATCGTGTTTTTCCGTGCTGTGCAGCTCAGATCTACAGATGAAGAAGATATTGTCAGTTTTGCATCTAATATTCACTGATGTGCAATGCAAGTCAGATGATAAGAGACTGAATTAATCAGTGATACAACAACACATGATGGTCAACAGAGATTTCTGGATGCTCTAATATAGAAATCATGTATTTTTATCTGACGAACTTTCCTAAATTATGCCTTGAAGAGATCTTAAAACCTTCATAGAAAAAATTAAAAGGGATAAAACCGACAAATCCATTAGAAAGGGCATTTAATTTTGAAGAATTATTTTATGATGCATTTCTTCTAGCACTTGGTTGATAATTGTAGGAATAAAAGCGACAAAAACGGAAAAGCAAATTAAATAAGAAATTATATAATCACTAAAAGATTTAAAAAATTCGACATTCCTACCGCTTTGTCATTTCTTAAACCACCATGGTTGACAAGGAAATTAATTTCCACAAACTTTTAACTGGCTTCTCAGCACGATGATGTGAAGCGTGAAATTTGCCTGTCAGCAAGAAACGACTGGGCTTCACATTGTCATTGTAATTTAGGGAGGATTATCATTGTCACTGTCCTGAACTCGTACTCCACTGACCGAACCCCTTTGTTCCAGTCTCTTTTTCTCAAGCGTCTCGTTCTAGTTAAAAGTATAGTTTCTAAAGGCACATCTCTAATGGTTACCTAATTAATTACTGCTTAAAGTAACATCTGTGGTTATTGACGCACCGTTTGCTAGGCTCTCAGTGAAGCCTATACGACTGTTAACTTTTTACAGTGACTTTTGCTTCACTAACATGGCTAATCAAAATGATAATATTAACTCGACTTCTAACTTTATTTACCCCCATATTCATTAAAAGCAAAGTTATGTATATTCTGTTGTTGATTAAAATTTAAGTGTATTACTGTAGTACTTGAACGTTTTTGTAATACTTAGGTTGTGTAGTATCTGTAATGTTTTATATATGTGGTGTTTATTTGAAACCATATGTGTATATACACGATATATGGTCTATTCCTTCCCAAGTAAACACAAATTATTGTAATGTTCGAATGTTTAATTGTACCGTGAAATGGTTTTGTGTTTATATCAAGACACGTGTGTATATTACCTGTATGATACGTATTATTTTATATGAGACTGTAATTGTAAAAGTAGGCTTTAGTTCTTTTTAGATAGGAGCAATATGCTGGAGCTAATATAATTTTTTATTTTATTACTTGTGTTCTAATGCATCCCTACTGCACTCGTAGTTTTAATTTTTTGCACCAGACGCACTTACTTATTAGCAGTGTAGTCCAGGCAATCATTGAATGATATTGTATAACTCATGCTATCATTATTTTATGGCAAATAAAGATATGTGTGTGTGTGTGTGTGTGTGTGCGTGCGTGTGCGTGCGTGCGTGCGTGTGTATACACAATGTGTTCTTCCTGTAATTTTGGGGGGTTTGGGGTCGGAGATGTTTGGGTGAGCCGTAACTAAGCCACCTGACAGTACAGTTGTATTAGAAATGTCAGTTCACGTCAGGATTAGTCGCGATGTGAACTAGCCTTTACACAGTCGCCCTCCTGGAACTAATTAATTGCAACAGGCTGATTAGTTCGCATTTAGATCAAACTAGTTAAAAAAATTTTGAAGGCAGCTGGGCAAGGAAGATGTTAGTGTTGCTGTTACGGAGTTTTTGCTACAATCCCGGAAGCTGAATACAGGAAGTAACCCAATTAACTTCTAACACTCGATTGGTTCAAATCTGATGTTGCTATGCTCATTAGACGTCTTAATTAATTACCCATCTTGCTACGTAGCTTGTTAATCAATTTAGCATTTCCTCAGTTCTGCTGTGTTCGATAGAACACCCCGCAAGCTAATTTCCGACGCCAATTTGGTTGAGTTCCAGCAAGATAATTTATGTTGGTTCAAGAGCACTTTGAAAACCATGTTCAACTTTTTCCTCTCTGCAGAAAATACGCACTTTCTATGAAAAGTGTGGGCATAAAAAGGAGCCGGTTTTTCTCACCCCATTGCATCTGCGTTTCATCAACTACAGTTTTTTTTCCTAGGCGGTGCGTCGATGTTTTTCGAATTTTCACAAACCAATTACTTATCTAAGAAAACAATTTTATTGTAGTGGTTAAAATGGGCCTGCCGAAAATGTTTTGCATTTTTTTCCAAAGCTAACTTCTAGAAATATAGCCATATCTCTAACATTTTTACAAATGAATAGCTGAGTGGTTACGTGTGTATGTTTAACGAGGAAGTTAAGCAGCATTGGGCCTGGTAGGTGAATGAATGGATGACCACCGGGTTGCTTCATTCAGAGAGGTTTCATTTCCCATACTGTCACCGACTATTTGCACATTAATGGGGATGTATTCATATGTAAAGATGGGTGAGATACCTCCGTCGGTTCAGTGCTTCACCTTAGAGAATAGGTTCTGGTTGTCACAACCACCTGCCACTGATCGATGAACCGAAACTTACAGAATGTGCAATTAAGAGGTTCATGAAAGCTAAAATAACTATAATCCTGTTGGGTCAGAAAAAGCAAAATGTAGCAACATGGCAAATCTTTTTGCAACACACACGCAAGTTTTGCGCATTTCCAACGACAGATCCTAGTTAACTGAAAGCGAATCTTTCTGAAAAATAACGATCAGATTCTTGGCTTGTAATTTTGTAAAGTAATTAGCCCTATTAAAGCAAGTGAGGACACGAACAATGTAATTTCTCTCCTAATAGGTCGGTAAAACCAGAAAAGATGTGATGACAAATTCGGTTAAAGCGACTTAATTTAGACACAGTCTTTGTTGAGAAATTCCGAAGCCAGTCTTTTTGGCTAATTAAAACTTAACCTGCCATAGAAGAACATAATTGTAGGACTCACGCTCAAATAACTGAACAGTGTACAGTAACAATGAGTGTTTTTTAAAGTAAGACGGTATTATATAAGGGAAACGGAATGCCTGAGTGAAGCAACCCTGTGATTCGTTAGTAATAGGTGTAGGTGAGGGACCACTAGGAAAGTCCTTTCGGGTAGTTTTATCTGGCGTAGGGTATATGCATATCCAAATGTACCGATTTACTACCTCATTTAGATTCCGGTCCTGCCTAGTTACCAACTTACCAGTTTACAGTGTGTCACAGATTAAAGGAAAGACCGGGCCTTCTGGGAAGTTAGGAAAAGGGTCAAAATGATTTAGTAATAAAAGTGTGGTAAACCTGGACCTTCTGCGAAAGTTAGGAAAAGGGTTAAAATGATTTAGTAATAAAAGTGTGGTAAGACCGGGCCTTCTGTGAAAGTTAGGAAAAGGGTTAAAATGATTCAGTAATAAAAGTGTGGTAGGCGCCTCGTGTAATTGGTAAAATCACTTTAAATTCGCACTCATTTCAAGCTTGAGCACTCCCATTTTAAACGCCCACTCTTCCACCAGTGACGTAGCTCATCGGCAGAAGAAAACCAGTACACTGTCGATTTCCGTCAAAAGCGTGTTAAGTTTCTACAAAAAAATATATAGGTAATTTTGTGAAATTTTTGCACGAACATTAGCTAAATTGCGGAAGTCTGAATCAGTTTAAGCAGCGCGCGCTTACGGAAAGCCACGATGCGTTTACGAACAGTCACGAAGTCCACCACTTACGTCACAATTTTAAGTGACGGTTACTGCCGCGCCTGAAAATTTATAATCTGCGGTAGTACCAATTAACTTTGTAATTTATAGGCAATCTTTTGCAAATTTGTTTGTTATATTTTTCTAAATTTAGGTGATAACAGTAAAATGTGCTTGATGCGCAAGAGAAGATGTCTGCCATTGCACAAACTGTGGTTAATTTCTGACGTAAGCAATAGCTGTGTTCTGTTGCCGTTAATTAACTTTCTAAGCTAATTATTCAAATATAAGAAACAAATGTTAACTTTTATAGGCAAGAAAATGTATATTTTGGACAGTAAATTAAAATGAGATTGAGTCTAAACAATCGTCCGGTTTTCTTTTAAGAATTCCAATAAGTTTAACTTCCAAGTTTTCTAGCGAGATTAAATCAATTCAAATGAATGGTAGGTGGTACTTTCAGCAAACAAAGACAACCCAGAAGACCAATAGCTTCCTTTACATCAATGAATCACTTACATCCAGGACTGGATTATCCTATAGGCTAGTCTAGGCTGCAACATAGGACCTGTCAAGCTTGGAGGCTCTCAGACTTTGGTAACGTTTGGTAAAAAACTGTGTTGAAATATGTGTTAATAAGGTTTTGCTATAAATAGTAAAATAGTGATATTTCTCAAAGAATAAATTTATTGACAAACAAAATATACTCTAGGTTACCTACGGAATTTGCAATAAAATTTATTTCAAGCTATGTAAATATCACTAAACTATGTCACGAGTAAAAATATTCAAGACGGGCGCGGGCGCGGGCGAGTTAGAGGGTTGCTCCTTCTCTGGGGGCCCCATAATTTCGTTAACCTAGAGGCCCCAAAAGGTCATAATCCGGCCCTGGTTCCATCAATATCTTATTGTTTGTTTATTTTGCTTTGATTGCCGTTATCATTGCCTTTTCCGTTAGTTCTTTTTCTGTTTCCTTTTTCAACCTATGCTGCTTTGTTTCGATCACTATGTGACATAATCGTGCAGAGAATTACACGTAGAATCTTGTACAACTTATTACCGCCATTAATTTCACTCAGACTCAATTAGCTCTGTCGTCAGACACGTTTTGCCTTAATAATTTCGAATTAAATTTTCACCTGTGCGGCAGTTTCTCTCCATTACTGCCCAGGTAATTACGTCAGATTTCCAACGCGCTTTGAATATCGCGGAAGATGTGAACATGAATATTAAGAGTTAGACTAGAGCGTTGAAAGCGACGCAAATTGGTTAAACTTTCTTAGCATGAATTATAATTGACTCACTTAAAAAAAACGTAGTAGTGTCAAGATTGTATGATTAGTTTAATTTAACCACCATTCTGTCTGTAAGCTTCTTCTTCTTAAAGCACAAGAAAACATTGTTCATAAATAAAACTTAAAAATTCGTCTTGAAATTTAGAATCACTTACATGCTGTGTCTTACTGCACACAGAATTTGCGTAGGCAGTAACGCTGTATAAAACTTGTAAATTTAAAGTGCCACGATGATCGTTAGGCGCAGCCATTTTAACAATAAGTCGTTTGAAACAAGTTTAGATAACATTACGTAAAGTTTAAAAAAAACTCAGAGCATTCGTAGTATACCCTTCTCTAGTTAAGCAAGTTGTGATTATTTATATAGTTTGTAGGTGAATGTTGTATTTTGTGTAATTATTTTTCATATATTATATGTACAAACAACATCTGAGTATTGTGTGTCAAATTGTTCTTACCATTGTCTACAATTATTCATAATGTCTTTTTTGTGTGACTTTGTTTTTGGATCTAGTTGTACTTTTGTTACCTGTGTCATACTGTATAATTGTATTTCCTTTGGATGTATTAGATTGAAATGATTCATTGTATACCTGCAAAAAGAGGTTAATAAAAGAGTTATAATAATAATAATAATAATAGCTAAGCAACTATTTTATATTGTCAGTAAGATTATAATTTGTTTTCTGGTGAATCAGAGGTGCACACTGGGATGGCGATGCAGTGTTGTCTCACTAGATGGAGCGAACATTGAAAATTACAAGAATTTTCTCGTCCAGTTACATAAGTCCTTCAAACAGGTAAGAGTAATGCTAGACAATACAACTTTCTTATGGAAAGTGCTTTGGGATACACCCTGAGATTCCCTTTTCTTCCCTTTTAACCGCAATATCGCTTTCTCCAAACTGGCGCCCTTTAGTTTGTCTTTCAGTGGTCCGAGGACGTTTGGTTTGCTTTGCGATTTTACCTTCCTACTTTCCTTTCGCTCGCCTTTACTTTCACTTTCCAAGGCGCCTAAAGGGCACTCACGTTGTGAGGGCGGATCCCCTAATCCTCCCACTCTTCAGTTGTTCAAATTTAATGTCGACAACAATAGATTCATTGTAAGTCCCTCAACACACGTCTTGTGGCTGAATCGCGCGACTGATCTCTCGGCAAACTTGTACACGTTACCTCTTTGGCACCGCTCTACTTATTCCTCGTTAAACAGATCCCTCTTCCCATTGGCCCTCAATTAATCACAGTTCCAACAAGCCGGCAACCCTAATCAAAACAACACGTAACACCACCTTACACCTGCAATGCAATTATTGCAATGAAAAGAATGAGGGAAGAATTACCAGGGGACTGAGGTACGACCGTTGAGAAGAGCAATAACAAGCAGAGGGGACGATCAGCCACCGGATCGACCGACAAAACTTCGTGATGCTTCAGCGAAGGGCATCCTCGGGATCTTAAGGCTCGCCTTCCACATGAAGTTCAGATCTCAACTGATAGGATAGATTTCAACAGGCGATAGACGAGGCCACTATCTTCACTCAGAAAACGAAGTCTCTGCCTCTTAAAGCTTTGGAATCCAAGTACTTCTCTATATGTTTTTACAAATTAACTCTTTTTGCTAAAAGAGCTAGTTTTTATTGGTATGCACGCAGACTGATGAAATGAGATTGCAATGTCTTCATGGTGAAGGTGCGTGGCACAGTGGATAAGTTAATCAATTTTCCTGAATCGTTTTAGCAACTGGCAAGCTCGCTGTTTGCTTTTGGCCCATTTCAAAGCTTTCTAGGCCAAGGAACTAGGAATACCACATCTTTAGACAGCTTAGTTTAACGAAGATATTTCTAATAGCCTGGATTATAAATTTCACAAATTAAAATCTTGGAAACTAATGCCATATTTCTATTTTAAAAGAGTGATTTTTCAAACTGTGTATCCTAATTGTAACCAACATGGTAAATTTAGAAACCTTTTTATCCTCTTTGTACAATTTTTAAAGAAACGGCTTATGTTCTTAACACATGTGCATTGCAGTTTGTGGGTGACAGTAAATTAATAACGTACAGTGCAGTAAACCCGTGTGGTATGCAGTTTGTATATTACAGAGAACTCATATGCACTGCTATTTGTGCATTGCACTGAACGCGTATGCAATGCAGATACGGAAACGGCAGACCAGAAAAACGTTGTACATTCTTTACACGAATGTATATTCACACACATGCATAAACGAAACGCCTGCTGCATATGTTTTCAGCAAAGCAAATACCACTATAACATTCCACTGCAAATACAATTTACATGGTTACATTTACAAGTTAACATGGTTTGTTGATAAGCTCACTGTTAAAGAAACGACAAAACACCTAAACTAATCAAAGCGATCGTAACATTCTGCAATGATATGTGCGTGTGCGCGCTCATGCGTGCGTGCGTGCGTGTGTGTGTGTGTGCGTTCGCGTGTGTGTGTCTGTGTGCATAAGAATTTTATTGATTTTTTTGCTTCCCATTTTTAACAACCTGCACTTGCCTTTAGTTCATATAAGGCGAGCTTTAAACAATCTCAAGATTAGGCAATCATTTCTACAGAGAGGCTGTAAAACATGATATATAGTTTTATCTTCCATACTGCTTGCTTTAAAAGCATTTGAAAAGTGAATTCTGAGCTGTCCAGAACTTTTAAAAATTTAGAAAATCGTATTTAGCGTTAAGATCCTGTCTGAAATATATGGCTGCATTTTAGTCCAATCCTATCTTTTTTTCTTCGTTTGGGTGGGATTTACTTTGTCGAATAAAATTCGCCTCTAGTTTCACAGTTTCATACAATAAGACTTGCTGATATTGGTTCAAAGCCGTCTAGAAAGATTTCCTCTTTGCTTTTCCGTTTCGATATTGCTGAAATGGCATAATAATTTCTGGTGCTTATTTTTGCTTAGCAGTAATCTGACAAAAAGAAAAATCAAAATTTCCTGCGATTCTAAAAACATCGAAACACAATCCGGAAATACCTGAACAAAACTATCTAATATCCGTACAGAAAAGCTGTCAAATCTTTACATGTAAACATTCGATTATTTATAAATCTGTTTATAATAAAATCCGAGATTTTAGCAACACAAAGGTGTGAATGCATTTCTCAGCGTGGAATGATAATGAAAAGTTCCATTAAGCATTGAAAACAGCAGCCCATTTCAAAGGTAAAAACTTCGCCATACCAATTGTGTAGACTTCTTTTTTTTTGAATTTGGACATCGGCAGTTATCACAGCTATCAGCAGGATACAACAAGACTGAAGGTAAACCAAATGCGGAAACCATTGACACAGAAAGCAGCACTGTGGCTTGTGACCACAGTGCTCGCTGCAGCATGCTATAATATTGCAGCTGCTATTACGTTGTAGCTGCTGTACTAAAATCAAAACTTTCGATGTTTAATATTTAAACTGCAAATATAATAATAATAATAATAATAATAATAATAATAATAATAATAATAATAATAATAATAATAATAATAATAATAATAATAATAATAATAATAATAATAATAATAATAATAATAATAATAATAATAATATTTTTAGTACTTAAAACAATCAGTCTGCTTGAATTTGAGCTATATTCCTTCCACGTCTGTATGCATTCGTAGATTTAATTTTCACGCATGCGTAGAGAGAGCTACATTATTTCCATGAATTTTCTTACCCTGCAGACTTCTGCATTGCTTTAATTGTTATTCCAAATATGCTATAACAAAATTTACAAAACCGAGAATCAGCTCTCATACTTTGTGTATTGAAAGAAGGAGGTACGTTAAACCTAGAAAAATCCCAGCTGAGAATCGTATATTGATGCTCATACTGTTTAAGAAATGAAATGGAAGACGAATTACACTTTGCTATAAAATGCCCACATTACAATGATTTTAGAGAAAAATTATATAATCGCATCAATGTAATTATATTGTAATTTTTCCTCATGAGCGATGATGATAAATTTTTATTCTTAATGGGAATTAATGATTTAGAATTAAGGCATTTATTGATTAAGTTAAAAATCGTTTTTAAGACATGATGAACAATATACTATGTAATGATCATATCATTGGTAATGAGGCCTAATGAATGACAATTTATTTTAAATACTAAACACTTCATCTAAATAACTAATATAACCACCAGGAAGATTTAATAATATTTGTTTTATTAGTAATTGTTTCGTTTGTATATAGTTTCATTATATTTCAAAACTGAAATTGTATGTATGCCTTGTCTTTTCCTTGTATATTTCAAAATCGAAATTAATTATGCTACCTCTATTGCGTTTTCCTCAGTATTAAAAATGTTTCAATGGCAGTATTAGTTTATATTTTAGTCCTGCTGCACTGCGATGATGGATGTAATGATTGAAGATAACCTCAATAAAGTGGAATTTACACAACTGACAAAAATGGTCATTTTGTCTTCAATTCACTTAAAGCCCAAGAAAACCCTCCATACACATAAAGCTTAAAAAATCGTCTTGAAATTTTATCACTTACCTAACTTTTTATAAACCATGGCTTCAATTGGCAGTTACGCTGTATAAAACATGTAAATTTAAACTCCAGCGATGACCGTTAGACGCAGCCATTTTAATGGTAGGTCGTTTTAACCAAGTTTAAATAATACTGAGTAAAATTTGAAAAAATAATCAGAGCATTGGTAGTGTAAATGTTGCTAATTAAGCAAAATTTTAAATTACTGTTTCTTACTGTACTGTGTCAATAAGATTAAAAAACGTTTTGGTTAGTGAGTGGTGCAACCTGGATGGTGAGTCAGCGACATTTTGCCAATTGGTGAAAATATTTTAAATAATTAATGATTTTCTTTTTTAGTTACATAAATCTTTCCAACAGGTAAGCGAAAAGCTAAGTAATACAGATTTGCATGGAAAGTTTTTTGGGACATAATTTAACATTGCCTTTTCTTCCCCTGATTTACGTTTGCGTGGTGACGTCATGTAATGGCGACTTCGGAACAGTACTGCGGGAGATTTGAAATGAAAACAAACAAAAATTCCTTTCAGTACGAGTACGATATACGCATAAAATTGCTGTAAAGTAATATAATTTTTTAAGACGATTTTTCTGAAACCTACTTCAGGGATCCCATTTTCTTGTCCTCTAAGAATTTTACATGCTTACAAACGCGACAAGATTCAGGCATACAAGATGATTTTAAAACAAAAATCCGAATCGCATTACAAGATTTATCAGCTGTAATCACGGCGGCACCAAAGAAAACAATCGAAAAGCAATAACAGAAATTTACTAGACTCAAGAATTTCTGTCGCGAGGGTTGAAATTCGTTTGAAGAATTTTACAATGACAGAAATCGAAAAGCTTCACACTCAGCGAGATAATCATCGTCTTATTGCCGCTGGGTTCTGTTAAATGAAACCATTTTATTTGTCAGTTTAAGCACTCGTGACTGCCGGCTACAGTTCATTTGAAGATAATAGCAAATCACGGCGCGAAGTTTCACGCAATAACGAATTTCTTTCTCAGAGAAAACCGGCGAAGTCTAAGGCTCTCAGAATTTCTTTTCTTAAGACTAATTTGGTGATATCTTGCCATTGTTACGCCGCATTATCACTAAGTCTCGCAGTTTCTCACCGCTAAAGAGAAATCACACAAATACATGTCTATTAGTACAGCAGGGTGGTCTAGACCACATTGCGATGTTCTGCTTTTTCTAGGCGTTACTGGTCTATTCCACCCACCATGCAAGCTCAATGGCTAAATTATAAACAGAAAGTCTCATTCTGACTTGAACATAAAAGTAAGACAGTTACAAGAGTCGAAATCTTATAAAGTACTTATAGGGAACTTTTGCTGCTGACCCTGATATAAGAACTAGATAAAACGCAGGTCAACTTCCAACAAGCATAGTTCGCTATGAGTAGTACAGTTGTTGGCATCCTTCTGTCTCGGAAGACAATGGGGTGTGCGCTAAGAGAGTCAGCTATTGATCACATTGATGGAGCTGCAGCGTCGACTGTGGCTGAGCAGTGCGATCCTTGAACGTCTCCAGGGTGCACGCCTGGGCAGAGCAGCCAGAGTCAGTGAGCATGCTGCACTGGTCCGCCTTCGGGGCTCCACTCCTGATTTGCAAGGTTTACTCCTCTACACATGGGTGTTGGGTCACTTGACCTCCTCCGCCCTCTAGCCGTTGGCTGCCTGTGCAGCTCCTCCGCCTAGTGTCGAGATTGCAGTGTGGGCATCCCGCAAGCCTACAGCACCTGGTATTCCTAGGCGGTCACCCATCCAAGTACTAACCAGGCTCTACGTTGCTTAACTTCAGTGATCAGACAAGAACCGGTGTTGTCAACGTGATATGGCCGTAGTACAGTACAACAGTTAGTATTGTACAAAACTTATCACCTATGTGGCCCTTACCCTCTATGTCCCAGGCCCACTCTGACCCACTAGCATTATCCTCGCGTATCCTTACAGAAGTTCGTCTCATAATTACTTCGCGTTAGACAGCCTTAAAAACATAAACTTAAACTTAACTTGACTTGTGGTGTGTAAGAACTTCAACACACCTGGTATTAATTCTCCCTTTAAATAAATATTACATCGTTTGTCTTCTTGCTCGTCTCTCTTTCATAATTTTTTCATCTCATTCCCTCCTTTTTAGGCTTGTTATAACATAGAAATAGCTTAAACTTCCCTCTAATCTTACTGTACTTATTTGCTTCTGAACGACTTTTTACATTAATAGTGTTCTAGTTTTCTGTATTTAAGCTGTGTAAGTAAGGTCTACCTTGAACATTTAGACCTGTAGGTAAGCCAGGCTAATTGTTCTGCTGTGTGTTAGATAGTTGCATAATATAATTGCTCCTGACTTGTTAATAATTACGTTATTTGATTCTGTGATTGTACAGACATAATGTGTCTTTTCTTAGGTGAAAGTTTTATGGTTCGTGCCTATGGCATGTTTTTGGTGTGGATTTGAACTGTTTCTTATTTGCATCCTTGTCAGTCAATTATACGTTTGATATTTTGTGACATTTTGAAGTCATGATAAATATTGCTTCTATTTCAGTGATTGTTTCTGCCAGCGTAAAAATACTTGTTTGAAGTATGTCTATGTGAAATACTCTTTTTTCTAGCAACTGTGATAGAATTCCCTTTGCTTCCCATTTAAATTGACAATAATACAAGGAGTAATTCTATTCAATTTAGAACTAGTATTCTAGCATAAACTTATGTATACTATTCTTGCTACTCAGCACGTCGATAAGTAAATTATACTTTTACGATATTCAAGATAAGAAAACAAGTCCACTTCGTTTTTTTTTCAAATTAGCTGATGCGCCATCTGTAGTCAAACTCGTAAACTAACAGGAAGCATGTATGATTAAACTTTCAGCTATCAAGGAAACGTCTGTAATATTTCATTATGTGGTTTCTTTTGTACAAGAATGAATGATTAAGTCACGTGTATATGAATAACATCACGTTCAACCTGCTTAAGGCAACCATTGTGCGTGTACTTACTGGCATATAGCACAATTCATTACCCAACAGCAATCAAGATGCTAATTAAAACTGCTAATTTCCTGTCTCTGACTAACCAACGTTTAATCATCTACGTCCGGTAGCATCATGTCTTGCAGAACAATAAACATACATGGTATATTGATATAATATATATATATATATATATATATATATAGATAGATAGATAGATATATAGATATATATATAGATATATATATATATATAGATATAGATAGATATAGATATATATATAGATAGATATAGATATATATATTATATCAATATACCATGTATGTTTATTGTTCTGCAAGACATGATGCTACCGGACGTAGATGATATATAGATATAGATATATATATAGATATAGATATAGATAGATAGATAGATAGATAGATAGATAGATAGATAGATAGATAGATAGATAGATATAGATAATATATAATATCTGTCATTGCATAAATACTGCACATCCCCACAGTAGTGGGGAAAGAGAATACCCGAGTTGTTGCTACGTGGCAATAGAGAAACGCCGAGTCTGGGCGGTAATTAGATGACTGACCGTGCGGTTTCACTCGCCATATTATCTCCAGCTCTTATCTCGATAAGGACGATGTGTACAATTTCGGACGCGGTTAAAACACCTCTGCTGGTTCGGTGGCTCATCTTAGACAGCTATCCTTGATAATGAGCCATAATTTGAGTTTTGAAACCCATTGAGTTTTCGACCACAGGCTGCAGAATACCAAAATCTTTAAAAAATAATTGTGCTTTTTAAGTGAAAGCAAAACTTTAATTTATTACTTGAAAAAATACAGTGCTGCAGGGTAACGTACTTATCTAAAACTTATTAAGGTATCCAAAAATTTCCATTTACTAATACGTTGACATTTTCTGATCGGAAAACGTACTTTTCTGTGCGTGGTTTTACAGTAAAGAAGCTACTAACGAAACCAGACACGTATGTAATGATATTACTGCTACTTCCTTCTACTCCTACTGCTACTGCTACTGCAGCACTATTGCTGCTCCTGCTGTTACTGCTACTGCTACTGCTACTACTGCTACTTTTTTCTACTGCTACTGCTACTTCCTTGTACTAGTTCTGCACTACTACTGCTGCTCCTGCTACTGCCGCTGCCGCTACCGCTACCGCTACCGCTACCACTACCACTACCACTACCACTACCACTACCACTACTACTACTACTATGCAATTTGAGTTTAAAAATGACTTTGAAAAACATGTGTTTACTTCACGACCACAAGACTGTGCAATGTGCGGTCCAGTAGTTGTAGCGTTGGGCTTGTTCAAAGCCAGTTTAGTCTGGACTTTATCGTACTTGCTTCTGTTTAATCAAACTTGATTTCTTAAAATCGATAAATGTGGGATCATTATTAACCAGTAAGCGCGAAATTAAGATTAAAATTTAAACGAAAAGAATTGCTTATTGTATCAGTTGCTCAATGGTTTCCTGGCTTTCTATCTATTTTTGATTCTTTACCCTTTACCCTGAACTAAACAACTTATTGACTTCCTACAATACAGTTTCACATGAGATTACGCACAACATGTAAACAACATAATTTATGTGATTATCACAATGATAACAAGTAAATCTAAGTGTATTCATAAGTATTGTCGCGAATCAGTTAAATATTCGCGAAAAATGTAGGGAACAACAATTTTCTTCTTTTTTTGTTAATGTGGGACTATTTGGCAAGCAGGCGGGAGAGTCGGGACTACTTTTTTAGCAGACGGAAAGAAAAAACCGCTTGTGTGTTAAATTTTTACAGATTTTGGTGTTATTTTGTATCTTTATGAGTTTTAATAAAACCATTTATAGTTCTTATTAATCCATGTGTCTGATGCATCTGTTTTCGCCTGCCTCCGTTTGTTGTTTGCAGGTTGTCTGTTTTGTTTGAAACAAGCGCTTACCTGGATATCAGAGGGGGGACGCCCATTTCCTCCCCTCGCAAAGGTAAAGTTTTTTGTTAAATTTAATCATCAATGTCCAATGGTAGAAGTGCTACTCGGAAAGAGGGCATTTTCTATAAGTATGTCCTAATTTTAGGTCTATACATAATTAATGAAAAGTCCATATGTCTCGCTAAAACACGTCAGCGTTATTAATTTGCATAACTTTGTGCACAAAGTAACTTCCCTCTGCTTCTAGTGTTGCCAGCCACCTGTGGTTCCCAGGCTATACGGAGCACAATAGAAACAATACTGTCATCAATATAGTATTGAGTCGTGCACAAACATTTGTGTACAAATAAACAAATAAAAGGCTTAAGAAACTTTAGCCTTCTTCAAAATAAAATCATGTATGTATTTCTGCTCATCAAAGTTGCTACAATGTGACGTGAAATTCTGAAAATCATACAAATTTATTGAAACATGTAAATTTGTCTTCGAGTCATATGACATACGGAGTTACGCACTCTAAAATGATTGTTATTTATTCAAATTTTGTCCTTGAAAAGTCCTACCAACAAAGTGTGCAAATTCCAATCTGCCGTAAATACGTCAACTGAACAATATTGCTAATGGTTGCCAATAATCCCAGCAAACAGATCAAAGCACAATTAAGAATTCACAGTTTACTCAATAGCTAAATTTGTAGAGATCTGTTGACTGCAGAGGTGTTGCAAAAGATAATGAAAGCAAAAGCATTAGTCATCATGTTTTTATGCAGGTTCATTTGTCTTTACTTAGAAGCCACTGGAGTGGGAAACTGAAACCTCGTCTCTTTTCCCTTCTTTATATTAGAACTCCTTATTTATTTTTCTTCATCTCTGGTCATTAAGAATTAGCTCTGAGCAAAATCGCATCTTCGTCTCAGTAGCAGCATACACCGCACACCACACATTATACTATTAACAGATAAACAATTTTTGGCAATTGCATTTTGTAAATTTTTGCACAATGCAAGTGGTCAGTATAGCAAAAGAAGCCACTCACAGTAATTATTGAACCCAGCTGCCATGAACTGTTCACTGATGAGCTTTTGCGCTACTTAACATAGATCATGAAACAACTCAGCTATTCAGCCCGCTGCTAAATTTCAATTATTTCTGAATTTTGACGAGGATATTGAAAAACTGAAAAATTAACAACGCTACGATTTCCATAGAAAACCTACTTCAGTGATTCAAAATAAACGCAGACGGTAAGGAAATGTGGGGGATCTTTGATAAATGATGCTACTGGCCTAAACACTGTACGCAGACATACCTTAGATATCATGCTCTGAATGTTTTTATCTGATGATAATAATAAAAAGATATTATTCTGATCATTTTAACTGCTCTAATTTCTTTCACGAGGGTTTTCTTGTAGTGTTAACTAGAATGCTTTGGAAAACTATTTAAAAATTAAATGCTTTTCCAGGCATGCAGTAGATTAAAATTTTGTAAAAATTGATCGAAGCAGCTGATTCTTGCATTAGCAAGTTTAAGATTCTAGTTTTTTGGACATTTACAGTTTACTGGTATCAATTACAATTAATTTTATAACAACAGAAATTTGCAACAGACAATTCAATTTCGACACAGAAAATTATAGCCACCTACGGGACTTATAGTCCAAGCCGCAAAGCAAAACAGAGTCTACTAAAACAGAGAAAATAAGTTCTAATGACAGGCAAAGCCACGTCGCCTATTCACGTATTACGTTGCTTCGTTACCAGAGGCGCAATAATCGCTAGATTTTGTTGACGTACATCGCATGGCAACATAAGATGGCATCACACGGCAACACTGGAGACGCTAAAATACTCACCACTAGATTCTTAACAAAAGACACAGGTTCTCCTTGGTTTCTTCTGCTTGTTGCCAAACTATTAGCGACAGGTAAGAGCATAAATGATAAAAACATGCTAATGGGACTAACGTGTACAGCTAATGGGATTTACACGTAGAGAAAGGTAAATGCATAAAAGAAATACGCATGCATCAACGATAGTTACGTCACCGCTTACGTTGCCTAGCAACTGCAACAACGAAAGGACTAGGGCAATTTGGAAATCAAGGGAGAAAGTTTAAGCAAATGGCAAACACACGACCATCCAGCAGTTACCGCATTTCTTACGACTCAAAACAAAACCAGAACGTGATAAAACTGCAGCCACTAAACACGCATCGTGACGTCACTTATGTTTTTGAAAAAAGTGAACCAAAACAGACACGACCGTCGATGCCAGCAGCACACAAACCTGTAAGATTTGATTCATACAACCCGGGCAGACCAGCAAGTTGTCCATGTTCGACTTACGTATTACAACGAAATGTTCACATGCCACCGCAGACTAGGTTACCTGTGAACCACATGTCAAGGTCACCACTAGGTAATCTAAACGTCACACGCAACTTACAACCACAAGAATATGTGAAGCATCAAATCCCAAGAATTAGTAGAGACGTTACTTACACTGTGCAACGGAGCGACCCTGTGAGATCACAACCACCAATAAGTAGTAGTGATGTGACGTATACGGTGCAGCGAAGTGACCCTGTGAGATCACAACCACCAATAAGTAGTAGTGATGTGACGTATACGGTGCAACGAAGTGACCCTGTGAGATCACAACCACCAATAAGTAGTAGTGATGTGACGTATACGGTGCAACGAAGTGACCCTGTGAGATCACAACCACCAATAAGTAGTAGTGATGTGACGTATACGGTGCAACGAAGTGACCCTGTGAGATCACAACCACCAATAAGTAGTAGTGATGTGACGTATGCTATGCAACGAAGCGACCCTGTGAGATCACAACCACCAATAAGTAGCAGTAATGTGACTTACACTGTGCAACGGAGCGACCCTGTGAGATCACAACCACCAATAAGTAGTAGTGATGTGACGTATACTATGCAACGAAGTGACCCAGTGAGATCACAACCACCAATAAGTAGTAGTAATGTGACGTATACGGTGCAACGGAGCGACCCTGTGAGATCACAACCACCAATAAGTAGTAATGTGACGTATACTATGCAACGAAGCGACCCTGTGAGATCACAACCACCAATAAGTAGTAGTGATGTGACGTATACGGTGCAACGAAGCGACCCTGTGAGATCACAACCACCAATAAGTAGTAGTGATGTGACGTATACGGTGCAACGAAGTGACACTGTGAGATCACAACCACCAATAAGTAGTAGTAATGTGACGTATACTATGCAACGAAGCGACCCTGTGAGATCACAACCACCAATAAGTAGTAGGAATGTGACGTATACGGTGCAACGAAGCGACCCTGTGAGATCACAACCACCAATAAGTAGTAGTGATGTGACATACACAGTGCAACGAAGTAATGTGAGATCACAACCAGTAGTAAGTAGTACAGATGTTACTTATATGGTACACCGTAGTAGTCCTGTAAGATCACAGCCGCCAGTAAGTAGTAGTGACGTTACTTATACAGTACAAAGAAGTAGGCCTGTAGATTTACAGATGCCAGTAAGTAGTAATGACATTACTTATACGGTACATCGTAGTAGTCCTGTAAGATCACAGCCGCCAGTAAGTAGTAGTGACGTCACTTACACCTTACAACGAGAGAAACCTTTAATGTCACAACGACCAACAACTGCTGATTGCCTTCATACATCGCCACGGCCACGTTGTGTGATGATGCAACCACCGTCAACAAGTAGTAGCAATGTTACTTATACAGTGCAACGAGGTAACAATAATGTTAATACTACCTCACGGCTAAAGAAAGGTCTGAAATCATGTGAACGCAGTAACAGCTCGTTTCCGAAGAAACGTGTCAGTTGGCAGGAACTTCCTGAGGTTACTACGTATACTGTGGAACGAAGAGAGGCCGCAAGGCCAGTATTCCTGCCAGGTGTTTCACACTACCTCCAACCACTCGCTAATAAGCCTAGACAACTTCGTAACACGTTCATACCGTCATGGCAAACTAGAAATAACGGATACAACCATTTACAGGCCAATGAAGCTATGATGGCAGGACTGCCGGCAACTAGTTGTGACGTCACTGGACCACTAAACTCCAACGGTAGTTGGCAATGCAGAGAAACTAATTACAATTATGAAGAAGAACCTGTATATTTTTGTGACTAGATTGTGAAAAATCTATATTTGTGAAAAATGTAAAATAAAACAAAATGTGTTTTCTATTGGTGTTTTTACATAAGTAAACATACTCATTTAAAATGCATTGAGACTGCGTATTTCTTTAGATGTTTCATTGCGTGTTTAGTTCATATTATCTAGCTTTAACTCGCATGCATTTGAAAAATATCAAACTATTGCTCAATTTTCGCAAAATGAGTTTTGCAACTTGTTACGCCTGCAAGGTTTGACGATGCCATTACTCAGGCATGATGAAGCAGCAACCTTAAACAAATACGAGTTTCTCTCTTACTCACCGACGATCCATTTCAGCACTGAACTTTTGGTAAATGTGAGACAAGACGAAGATGGAAGAAATGCTGTCATCAAAAAAGCTTCAGGTACGGAATGGAAGCACTGTAAACTTTCTAGTGGGGTTCAGAACAGTCAAAGGCCCAACAAGTGCTCTAACCTGTGCTTTCACGAATTTGAGAGCATTTTCGTGCCATGAAATTTGCGAGAAATTTCGTGAAACATTTTTTAGTTTTTGTCTAATTTCTCACATGAAATGCAAATGAATACAACATCAGTATGGATGGAATGAATGGAAACTAAGAATAATAAAGTAGAAAGCTGATGCAGGAAGCTACACCCCACCCCCACCCCCAGCTTATCAAGTTCTACCTTTTCCTGGAAACCAAGAATAAGGTTTTGACCTTGGTACTAGAGGTATCTGCAGCAGGATCTAATAGAAGTCACACTAGATGCTTGATGAAAAACTTAAATAACCGACATATTTTCCTTCAAAAAATGACTGTAAGAAATTCGTCAGAAAAAATTAAAATCAGCAAGTAAAATCTTAATTTGGGTATGTAGTAATCAAGAGTCCACTGTTGTTAAAAGTTTTTCCTGGACAGAAACTTTATTCTTAAGACAAACCAAAAAACTGGAAACCTGTAACTATTCTTAGTGTGTAAATGATTAAATATTTATGACATTTAATTAATAATGAATTCGTCTAAACACCCAACAATTATATCAACCATAAAATTACCATACCCTATTAGTTTTCATTCTTTGCATTTTTATTACTGTTTTCTTTATGTCAACCCAGTAATGGAGAAGATGAAATAATACCATAAATTTAGTGAGAGATATACTACAAGAAAAAGAAAAATTGTTTTGCTAAAAGCAAATTGCAGTTTTCTAACAGTTACTGGTCTAGAAGAGAAAAAGAATATTAAACAATACAGTACAGCAAAGGGAAGACAGTTGTATTGTCAGTACTCGGAAAAGAGGGGAGCCTCCCTCCATGCTTGGCCCGTATTCGACTGGAGACGTTATTGGACCACACAGAAGCCCATAGCTTATCAAATGAGCCACAGCCAGGCGTGAGCTTCGGTAAGGCGGTTAGCACGGGGAAGATTACCCCTAACGAAGTCGGTAGAGAAAATATTAAGGTCAAATGCTGATCGCGTAAACTAAGCTAACTTATTAGACCTTAACGATGTCTGCCTATAGTGTAAAGGGCCAAGAGTTATCGAACTACGAGGAGTTTACTAAACAAGCTGTTGTTGTTGTTGCTGCTGCTGCTGCTGCTGCTGTTGCTGCCGCCGTGGCTACTGCTACCGTTACCGCCGTGGCTGCTGCTGCTGCTACTGCATGTAACTCCTCTATATATTTTAAACTATAAATTCTAAACTCTAAATTCCATTTTGCCCACTTAAGTCCATTCCACTTAAATCGTCAAAACCAAATATAAAAGGGGAAAAAGAAGCACTGTGGACAAAAGGACAAAAAAGACTACTTTCGTAAACATTTTTATGGCTAGTCACCGTTACCTACTAATCATACATTAGGTTAATGGCACTAAAAGCGTCTGTCGTAGGGCAAGGTCGTACTAACACTTATTCAGCACTACCTGTCTTCAAGTTCAAGTCCAAATCAGCAGTCTGACCGCCACTCAAAGGTGACAAAGCTACTGGTAAGCAGAGAACGCAGACACCACAACCAACGTTACGATGTGATTCTATTATAAGTTTCTAACAATATAATTTAATCAAGCAATTTAATCTAGCATTCTATAATTATTTGTTTTTTTGTATTTTTACAAACATGCATTTCCTGAAAGTGTTTAAAACGAAGCCAGCCTTAGTCATGTGACCTAAGCTTTAGTAGTATACGCCACTTATCAATCACAGTTGTTTTTACATGTAGTTAGATTTTCTATTGCCGCTATGCTGATCATGCCGTTTGGTGATACTTGCATTGCTTTGTCTATTTTGTTACAATTTAACAGTCACTAGTTGTATTTTCAAGCCAAAGTTGTCACCAGTAAATGTAAATCACCATCTACTTTAATAATTAGTTAATAGTTTAAATTGGTTAGAATTGCTTCAAATCTCTAGAATCATAAGTAATAATTTGTGTTTCAGTCTTCTTGAATCTAATTTTTTATTTTGTCTAAATAGTAATAACCTTTAGCATGTTCTTAAGCACTTTTTGTGATCCGTTATTTTAATAAATTGCAGGTCTATCGCGCAGTTCAATACTGATTTTTGCCGTTTCTTTGCCTGGACTGGGCGCATCCACACAATATAATAAAAGTATCAAAAATGTTTCCTTGTTCAATTATTTTATCGCATAAGTGACGGCGTCTTCAAGACAAGTTGACCTACCAGCTTCTTAAGTCAAGGAGACGCAGTGCATCTAAAACAAAAACTAATTAAACGGCAACATTAATTAATTCATCACAACCATTGAAATGAATCAATTAGCAACCGCAGCGGCTCCTGTACAATATCGCCAAGCAATTGATCAAAGTGGTTAGCGAGCGAAAGGGTTGAGAAAAGAGAGTAATTAATTTATCTTAAGCTGAAAACTTCTGAAGACGATGATGGTAAAGCGTTTGTTGCAGCTCTCGCTATTTTAGCAAACTACTCGAATGACGAAAACGATACGGTGACGATGTAGTAAGATCGCCGCACTTTACTCAGCTGAGTAACTAAATTAGTTGAGTTTATGATCAAACTTAAATTAACTTTTATGTTCAAGTTGAATTTGCAACCTGTTACTCAGATTAGACAATCTGATATTAAAACTGGGTGACCAAGTTACGTTGCTTCCTCAGCTTCATAGCCTAAACTATTTAAACCTTACCGGCAATGCGCATAGTTCAAGCGGAAAAACTAATCAAATACTCAAATTGAGTAATCAACACATTCATTTTCACGGTCCTCAGTTTGAGTACTCAACATTTGAGTAATAAAACAAACAGAATCACGTTCTCAAGACAATGAACGTGAGTAAACAACACACTTAACACTTAGTTACTCAACTTGACTAACTATCACAGTCATACTCAGTCAGATTGAGTAACCAATGAACACATGCATTCTCGAGCTTTTCAAACTGAGTATTCAAAATACTCGTGGTTCGGGCAATGAAACAGTGTACTCGTGTTAAAGGAAAACTGGACACATTCTTAAACTATACCTCAAAACAATGTATCCTATGAAACATTGAAAGAAGACATACTATTTTTCAAGAATGACTTACGTGCAAGCATTATAAACAGAGAAACGTAATTCGTGTTCACGCGTTTGGTTCTCCGCTGTTATATGCACTTCGCCATGCGCTAGTTAGATGGGTATTAGCACCTGCATCTCTGAAACGAATTGAACAAAAAACAGGTGCTCCAGTTCAGAGATGTTCAGTTGTGGCGTAGTGCACACGTTCGAAACCTCAGGCCTGCGGACTGCGGTAAACTTAAAATCTGTAGCGTTTTGTATATCACACTGACTGTTGTACAATAGTGGTCGTGGGATGTTTGTGCTGTTGAAAATTATGTTTACTTGTGATGTCTTCACTATAGCTGAGCTTGGTCGTTATTAGTTAAATTTTTAAACTACTATTTAATTACCAGAAACGCTTTGGCATTATTATAGGTAAAATGAATAATTTTTATCGCAGTTCAAAATGGGGTAGGACATAAAAAATCATCCATTATGCTATGCTATGCTATACCATACCATACCATACCATACCATACCATACCATACCATACCATACCATACCATACTATACCATACGATACTATACTATACTAGAAAAAATTTTATACTTGAAATGCTTGAGGTTTGGGTTCGAGTCCCGCTGTGATACTTTTTGTAGTAAAAAACTACAAACCTTTGAGATTTTGAGCATTTTCAGAATGCTAAATTTGAATAACTTAGTTACAATAACAATGTGCAGGCTTCTTAATCCTAACTATTCTTGATTCATAATAACAGTTATTATGATAGAAAATTTACAGGCAGCAACAAAACCAGAAACCAATAAAACTGTCATTAAGGAGACTGTGAATGAAGTCATTCAATTCGATGCAGTTCATTTTTCTTGCATTCTCTACGCCAACACAAAGCCAGCTCCAAGAATAAATGAGCACGTCCACTAGATAAAATGAAATTTATTGAATAGTAACTCACCTATTGCAGAAGTAATAATCCACGTCGCAAGAAATGGCCAAACAAATGATGAAGCCATTGAAGGAATTTCCAGCCACTTCGCTTTTATTACGACGTTTTCGATTAATTTTCGGTCATTTTCCACAACTAATCAGACTACTGTGGACAGGGTTCAGGTTTATGTGACCATCAAATGGTTTGGCGTAATGATGAACTACATATGTAAGAGCGACAATGGTTCTAATTCGATTACAGGTCTCTGAGCGTAGGCAGCGAAACCACAATTAATGCCACCACTCGAGCAATTGAAACGTGCTATGAACAATCACCAAAAATTTAACCACGTAATATAAATAGTTGCTTCAGTTTGGTGCTCAGCTTTGGATTGTGTTCCGGACAGAGTTCGTGTACTTACATCTTTCAATTCGATGTGCAAATAACAACCTCGTACAATTGCACTTCTGTTAACACATTCGCAGGTTTTACGAGCAGCGATTCGTTCTGCTGTGTGTGCAAAACCGCTCACTGACTTTGAGACGACCTAGCTTTTACAGCTTCTCCCGATAGCAGCTACGCGCGTTTAACTCTTTCTCCTTTTGATCTGGAATACATATGTACAATTGCACATGATA
Source organism: Tubiluchus corallicola (assembly GCA_030141605.1). Lineage (NCBI taxonomy): Eukaryota > Metazoa > Priapulida > Priapulimorpha > Priapulimorphida > Tubiluchidae > Tubiluchus > Tubiluchus corallicola. The sequence goes on from JAQGDQ010000915.1 coordinate 74,202, forward strand.
GGAGTATCTGTGTGATAAAGAGGCACTACATACTACAATTTCAAGTTCTGTGCTTCTTACAGTTGATAAATTCCTCGCGTTTTTTCCTTAGCAGGGTGTCAGGTTGGTAAAAAAAATCAATTTGGAAATGCTGTACAAGAACGACCATTTTGATACAGGAAGTACGTAGTGTTTGTACTGTACCTGCTCCAATCACTGCTAAAGTTTATACTGTCTATGTATTAGTAGAAATTGAAACTTTTTGTCTTACATTGAAAAGTTCGCCCCAAAGCCAATAATTCCTTAATGTTTTTTATGAGCATAGACACGCATATTTCAAGAACTATGCTTTAAAATGAAATTTAAATGTCAACCATTTTACGTATGAAAAGCGTTAATATACCTACTTGCAAATAATACCATGTTTTTAGATAAAACGCATAAAAGTAAGAAAAATAAAGAAACAAGTTAAATGAACATAATGTAAAAGTCAGTCAGTTCTACATAAATAACGTCTAAGGTTTACCACTTCCTAAGTCAGTACATTCAATCTTATGACAATTAATAGACTCGAATTGTAACAATTATTTTCAGTATAATGGTAAATTAATCAATCAAGACATTTTGTGCAATAATTAAAGTTGGGCCTAAATTCCTTTGCACTTGAAAGCGAAAAATACTACAACTACAAACTACTTGGACACTTAGCTGATTTATATATCGGGCGGCACAGAAAAAATGCGCCGACGTTTGGACTAGAAACAAGTGCCGTACAAAGTTGATAGCCTACATTACAGTACATTAAGTTTTGGCTGCGAAAGTTACAAGTTTATAGTTTTAGTGGCTTTTAAGTTACGGTCCAAAAACTTCTGCATGTTAAAAGTTAAAATGCTGGAACAATGTCAGCCGATCATCAACTGAAATACAGCCACATTGTAGTAGAAAACATTCAGCACATGCAGTTAAATAATAAAGAAATCAACTTGTTTACATCATGGTCTCCACCACAGAGAATAAAGCACCGATAAAGATTTTTTGTCAAAAAATGGGACTGAATCGTCTAAATTACGGTATCTGGAATTTCCTTAAAGAGAAAGCGTACGATGGTCACTCAGAACGTTTGATGCAGAGAAACTAAAGGCATAAATTATTGAGTTTTTGGACCGAATACCTAAAGTAAGAAACTGTGTCAGCTGTTGGAATAATTTACCTTCGTCTAATTTAGTGTTGAAAATGGTGGGCACGCAAAGTACTTAATGTTGTAAATTTTCACAATAACAACACAATTTTTTTCCGGGATTTATTTTTACTTAATTTAAAATTTCTGCATTTTTTCTGACAAATCTAAAGGAATGACCTAAAATTTTTTGCTATTATACATCGGTAGCATCAATGTGGTAATTTTTGAGAGATTCCGTTATTTTCTTCTTAAAATTTTGAGCATATTTTAGCGCCGCCTGATATATCCGACGCGCTACTACTAGATGTGCACAATACAGACACAATAATAACACAGTTTAGATATGTTACAAACCGTTAAAACTCTCACAGAATCTGTTTAATGAATCCTCTTCAACATAAAGGAAACGTGCGCTCATTAAACAAAGCCAACCGTGAATGACTCTCTCAAGTTTCTCTGTTTATCTCTAGCTATTTTGCAAACTGATCCAATTAAAACAATATTAACGTTGAAATTCTGCTTCGTTTTTGTTAATATTAATTTCTGCCATGAATCAACTCACACCAGCAATGCTGACTAATAAATTTAATATCAGTAGACGAATCTACAGCATAAATCAAAAACATTTCAGTGAATTTTCTACGAATTAAATTTTAATGTGCTTTTTGCAGACAGATTTTAGATGAAAATCCGATTTGAGTAGTGAACGCCCTACTAAAACTTAGAAATTATTGTTGTTGCTCTATTTTTAATAAGATCTGTTCAACGTTTCAACCCTTCTATGCTTTATAATTGCAAAGATCGTGACTAGAATCATTTTTGCAGGCATTCTGCTAGGAAACAGCTCGTGTTGCGAACAGTACATTGCACTAAACTGAATAAATCATAATACTTAACCTTGCTTGAAGGGCAAACTTAAATGCAGAAATATTTGCTAAGACGCGAATAAGACGGGATGTCCAAGTTTAATTAATGCAGAGAAAATCATGATTAAAATCTGACAGCCGAACGTGTCCGTCATTAAATGTCGATGATGAAACGTTGCAGCAAACTGGTGTTCGGGAAATATGAAACAATCCGCGCACAAGACTGTACTTCGCTTTTTCGGATTCTGTTCGTTTAATTGCTGCTCCGTTCCACCGCTATTTAAAAACCAGTGTTACAAGTTCAGTGATTTGCAGTACGCGTTCATCTCACTAATAAGTCTGGCAAACAGAACAGCTGATTAATCATTCATCTCCACACATCAGTATGCAAAGCATCGCACAAACATTCGTCACTGCGTGTTTAATGGAGAAATGCCAAGCATAATTTGCTTAGTCGAATGTCACTCAAGTTAATTCACATCTACACGCGGTCCGGTCTTCAGAACACGATATCAAGCTACTTCTTGCGAAAGCGCGTATCCGATGAACACGTGAAATGTATCGAATCAATCTCGCCGGTCGTCTTGATCGGTTGACGCCTGCGCAGTAACTTTTGCAGCACGTCACGATGTGAGTGGTGCGCGAGCGTTTGAAAAAAAATCTGTCTGTATCGGCAACCGATACAAACAATTGTCGATTTCGATAATCCGTTTTCTTCAGTTTAATTGCCTATTGAAGCATCGAAATCGAACCAATTCGTTCAAACCTTAAACTCAAAAAATTCTTTCTGTTCTTATCAGTTCCGTTTGTCAAACCGAATTATTTAAATTTTAGGTTGGATTAAAAACAGGTTCCGATCAGTATACAGCACGTATTGACAACAACCATCGCACATCAGCGCTATTACAATACAATAGCACAGCTGTTTGTACACGTTTGGCATTTTCATAATCACTTTTATCGACGCTTTTGACTAAGTGAACAGGTGAACAGTAAACAACTGAAAGGGCCCTTTTGAGGAGGTTGCAAAGGCGGATTTGGTAGGAGAGCATCGTTGTGTCATTGTCAATGCTTGTGAATCTTCATAGAAGAACACTTGTGAACAATTAAAAGCTCTACTTTATATCACTTCAAATATTGTAAACTAATTGTAAAATATTGTACCACCTTGAAATATCATAAACCTTGATATCGTGTTGAGTTAGTGCATTAACAAACTGTGTAGACATATATAATTATACAGATAGAGACTTTTCAGCATACATTTCTACAGACGGAGACTTTTCAACATACATTTATACAGATAGAGATTTCTCAACATACATTTATACAGACACAGACTTTTCGTCGTACATTTTTACAGACAGACTTTTCAACGTACATTTCTACAGACACGGACTTTTCAACATACATTTATACAGACAGAGACTTTTCAACATACATTTATACAGACAGAGACTTTTCAACATACATTTATACAGACAGAGACTTTTCAAATACATTTACAGACTTTTCAACATACATTACAGCAAGACTTTCAGACTTTTCGACGTACATTTATACAGACAGAGACTTTTCAACATACATTTCTACAGACACAGACTTTTCAACATACATTTCTACAGGCACAGACTTTTCGACGTACATTTTTACAGACAGACTTTTCAACGTACATTTATACAGACAGAGACTTTTCAACATACATTTCTACAGACACAGACTTTTCGACGTACATTTATACAGACAGAGACTTTTCAACATACATTTCTACAGACACAGACTTTTCGTCGTACATTTTTACAGACAGACTTTTCAACGTACATTTCTACAGACACGGACTTTTCAACGTACATTTATACAGACAGAGACTTTTCAACGTACATTTATACAGACAGAGACTTTTCAACATACATCTATACAGACAGAGACTTTTCAACATACATTTCTACAGACACAGAGACTTTTCAACATACATCTATACAGACAGAGACTTTTCAACATACATTTATACAGACAGAGACTTTTCAACATACATTTATACAGACAGAGACTTTTAAACATACATTTATACAGATAGAGACTTTTCAACATACATTTATACAGACAGAGACTTTTAAACATACATTTATACAGACAGAGACTTTTCAACATACATTTCTACAGATAGACTTTTCAACATACATCTATACAGACAGAGACTTTTCAACATACATTTATACAGACAGAGACTTTTCAACATACATTTATACAGACAGAGACTTTTCAACATACATTTATACAGACAGAGATTTTTCAAAATACATTTATACAGACAGAGACTTTTCAGAGCTGCTTTTCAGAAAGCCAGTTTAATTTAGAGCGGAGCAGTATGGTACCCTTGTTTTAACTAGGTTCAAATTAAAAATACTCTAGACTAGTGATATGAACTTTTTATGCTGACAGAGTGACTAGAATGCATATTTTCTCTTTTATCAAGTCGTGAGATAGAGAGAGAGAGAGAGAGAGAGAGAGGGAGGGAGGGAGAGAGAGAGAGAGGGGGAAGGAGGGAAGAGAGAGAGAGAGAGAGAGTAGATTAATAGGTAGATAGATAGATATTAAATAGATAGATGGAAAGATGGATAGATAGATGGATAGATGGATGGATGGATGGATGGATGGATGGATGGATGGATGGATGGATGGATGGATGGATGGATGGATGGATGGATGGATGGATGGATGGATGGATGGATGGATGGATGGATGGATAGATAGATAGATAGATAGATAGATAGATAGATAGATAGATAGATAGATAGATAGATAGATAGATAGATAGATAGATAGATAGATAGATAGATAGATAGATAGATAGATAGATAGATAGATAGATAGATAGATAGATAGATAGATAGATAGATAGATATATAGATAGATAGATAGATAGATAGATAGATAGATAGATAGATAGATAGATAGATAGATAGATAGATAGATAGATAGATAGATAGATAGATAGATAGATAGATAGATAGATAGATAGATAGATAGATAGATAGATAGATAGATAGATAGATAGATAGATAGATAGATAGATAGATAGATAGATAGATAGATAGATAGACAGACAGACAGACAGACAGACAGACAGACAGACAGACAGACAGACAGACATAGATATAGATATAGATATAGATATAGATATAGATATAGATATAGATATAGATATAGATATAGATATAGATATAGATATACAACTGTGGCATAGTATGTATTGTTAATTGCGCATTGTAATAACTAATTAATTAGTTACTTTTGATCGCACGTGCACTTCCCTAGTTGGACTAATGTGATTCGGTCATCGAGCATAGTTGTGCTATTCCCGAGATACATGGCTTTTGTAGCTTGTTAACTAAAATTATATTAGTCAATAAACGCAATTAAATTCAATTGATAAAGTTTGTAGTTCTGTCAATACTAGTGGTATATCAATTGAAAAAGTTTATAGTTTTGTGGTTTCAACAAATATGCTCTGATGTGTGGACCTTTGTATTTTGTACTTTTTGTAAATAATGTTTCAGTTTAATTACTGTGAACAGCACGAAACTCAAAACGAGATCTTATTTACTTTAGTTCACATCGCAAAAGTTTTGTGATGATTGTTTGTAAATTGTTTACCTTGTAGACAGCTGTAAATCTGTGTAGCATATTTGTTGTTAACAAACAGCTAAGTGTATGTTGAAAAGTCTCTGTCTGTATAAATGTATGTTGAAAAGTCTGTGTCTGTATAAATGCACGTTGAAAAGTCTGTGTCTGTATAAATGCACGTTAAAAAGTCTCTGTCTGTAGAAATGTACGTTGAAAAGTCTGTCTGTAAAAATGTACGTCGAAAAGTCTGTGCCTGTAGAAATGTATGTTGAAAAGTCTGTGTCTGTAGAAATGTATGTTGAAAAGTCTCTGTCTGTATAAATGTACGTCGAAAAGTCTGTGTCTGTAGAAATGTATGTTGAAAAGTCTCTGTCTGTATAAATGTACGTTGAAAAGTCTGTCTGTAAAAATGTACGTCGAAAAGTCTGTGCCTGTAGAAATGTATGTTGAAAAGTCTGTGTCTGTAGAAATGTATGTTGAAAAGTCTCTGTCTGTATAAATGTACGTCGAAAAGTCTGTGTCTGTAGAAATGTATGTTGAAAAGTCTCTGTCTGTATAAAAGTGAAAAGTCTGTCTGATAAATGTACGTTGAAAAGTCTGTCTGTATAAATGTACGTTGAAAAGTCTGTGTTTGTAGAAATTATGGTTGAAAAGTTCTTCTGTATAAATTACGTCGAAAAGTCTGTGTCTGTATAAATGTATGGTATGGTATGGTATGGTATGGTATGGTATAGCATAGCATAGCATAATGGATAATTTTTCATGTCCTTTTTGATAATTTTTCATGATCCCATTTTTGAACTGCGATAAAATCGCTATTCATTTTACCTATAATAACGCCAAAGTTGCTTGTACTAAATAGTAGCTAAAATTTAACTAATAACGACCAAGCTCAGTCATAGTGAAGACACTGGCAAACATAATTTCTCTAACAGTACAAATTGTCGTCAAGTTACAAAC